>WYDI02024579.1:0-143021 GCA_009867235.2 Psittacus erithacus | reverse complement strand
CATAAATTAGTGGAATAAGGTATATAAGCTGCACCAACTGGCAATAAAGTGGAACTTGCTTATCACTCATATTGAGTTGTCGCTTGATTCCCCGCGTCGTCAGCCCACCTTAGCTTGCAACAGATGTCCTCATACAATATTTTAACCCCCAAAATCTCAAGAAAATATCCCCAGAATTAAGATTAAACTTATATACTTTGCATATAGACTGTCTCTCTCATTTAGAAAAGATTATGATATGAGCTTCATGCATCTTACAAACAAAACCAGATAAAAATGTGCAGGTATTTCAGATACAATCACTGTGACTGCTGGCACCTACCATCCTCATTACCTCCCAGCTTCTAACTGACACTTGGAGGACAGTGCTTCAAATACACCTTTGGGACCTGCTTAATTTGTCCTGCACATGAAATCTCTGTAATAGTTATTTGAAATATCCTGTGGAATTATGTGGCCCAAAGAAAATACCTGACATGAGTCATATGGAAAGAAATATCTCACCCCTACCTTACTACAAAACTGTAATGCTCATCCCTAATTGAGAATAAAATATAGGCCTTCACTTCTCTGTGCAAGGATAGTTTCATCAGCTAGTACTTACTGTTACAAATATCGTCACTGCTCTCTGTATATTCTTCTAAGTGGTGTTTATTATGTTTAGTATGTTTCCAGGGATGAGGCATCTACCACCTCTCTAGGTGAGTTGTTCCAGCATTTCATCATTCCTGTTGTAAAAATTTCTTCCTTAGATTTAGTTTAAATCTCCCCTCTTTTAGTTTAAAATCATTTCTCCTTGTCTTATTGCAATAGGCCCTGCTAAAAAAGTGTGTCCCCCTTTTCTTATAGACCTTTTTTCTTATAGATCTACTTCTTAAATACTGAAAGGCTGCAATAAGGTCTCTTTGGAGCAGATGTATGACATATATAGCATGCAAGGTATTGCTCATGATCAGACCCAGAAATAAGGCTGGGGGGTTTTTTATTGCTTTCAAAGAATATATTTCTATAAGTGGACACTAATATTTACCTCTCTAAGTATGACAGTACTGGAATTTACAGCTTTTGATGTGAAAGGCCAGTTCAGACAGAACCTTGGGTAACGTGGCCTAGTGTGAAAAGTCCCTGCCCATGGCGGGGGGTTGGAGCTAGAGGATCGTAAGGTCCTTTCCAACCCAACCCATTCTATGATACTATGAAATTTGTCTTGGGAAGAGTTCTGAGTTAAGCTATGCAATGCATAAGTTTCAGTCTAAAACCAGCTTGCATAAAGGAAGGGGAGCCCCTGCAAACCTACAAAGACTTCAACATAAGCAAGCACTATCCATCTGCTGTTGGGTTTAAAGTTAGGTTTGTACCTATTTAAGCAAGGCTTCAGTGGCTTGCACATGTGATAAGCACAAGCACACACAACTGCAGATGGCTCCCTGACCCTGTTCATTGATACAGCTCCGCTCATCTTCATATATTTTCTAAACATTCACATGGAGCTATATATCCCTCATATTCTCCTCCAGTCCCTGTTTTTCCCCTGAGATTTTCCAGCAGCTTCTCCCTCAGTAGGCTAGCCAGCTTTCCCAGGCTGTGTACTTCTTAGTGGTAAATTGTATCAGAAGTTTTCTGTACCAATTCTTTAGAAAAAAATGCAGAAACTAACAAAAAATGGCACTTGTGAATTAGATATGTTATTATAATACCAGCTGATCATATAGTAAGCAATTCTTTGTGTTAACAAACAGCACTAGATATATTGCTACATAAAATATTAAACCGTAAATGGATAATATCGTTTTGATGAATAAACAGAATAGCTATTATTTCTCACATCAAATATCGGCAGGTGTGTTTTTCAGTCTCTTTTTGGTGTGAGACTGTACTAGGAGTTCTCTGAAAATATTTACACTTTAATATATATTCTATTTTTCATTATTTGGTCTCTGTAACCATCACAAAAGTAATTTCTGCAGAGCCGTGTCAAAATTTGCCAGTCCAATTTTGTGTTACTTGAGAGACAATGATTCAGCAGTATGGCTTAAAAAGCTTTTTTTGCATACTCAAAAATTAGTTCCTTGCTGCTGCCAAGCTAAACAAACTGTGGCCTCTTTCCAGCAAAAAATAAAGGAACTTCTTGCTGGAACCAAAGATGTTGTAAGTTTGTCTTAATGAGGTGATTACAGCACTCGTTTTTTAATTATTTGAAGGAATCCTCTTGGACCCAGTGAAAATGCCACAGAAGGATATTAATCTGGGCTAGAAAAATCCAATTATCAGAAACAAGCAGGCAGCTTTTCTAAACAACATCCATTACATTCTGCAGGATCCCAGTTTTAATTAAAACAAACAAAGCCCTGGTGTTCTGCGTACAAAGAAGGACTCCAAACTCTCCAGTCTGGTTCAGGCTCGGCTGCCAGTTCTGTCTTCCCTTGGCTTTATCTATATTCAAAGTCACACCAATTTAACTCCCAAACAGTTTTTAATCACATTTAATGAAATAGATGCTAACTGCTGCAGAAATGCACTTAATTTGATTTAAATAATGTTTATATCAGCCTAGTTAATTGAGTTTGTCGCCACCTCTACCAAACTTTTCAAACTGAATCAAGAGTGTCTTCAGATTATATGACTAAATTTAAATAATACAGCAAAATTTTGAAAGTAAATGTTACCTTTGTTAGGGAACCCCAGTTTTGGGAGAGGGCTTAGGCAGCAACAATCCCCATGGGAAAACCAAAGGAGAACTCCGCAAATCACCATCTTGGGGCTGGAGATCATAAGGGCATAGGTTTGCACTGAGAGCCATTCCTTGCACTGTGAAACCATAGCTGGGCAGGAATTTAATGTGCTGTGAATGTGCTCAGGGTGACATTTCAGTGAGTAACATATAAATAAGCTGTATTCTCTATTAAAAGGACTGGCTAAAATATTAAATGAAACTGGTGGACCATGAGAGCATAGCTGCAAAGGCAGTTGTTTTCAAAAGCTGACAGGTATTTCATTTATATACACCAGAAATAAAAATGAAGATATATGCATATTCAATTATACCTACCCCTAAGGAGTTATGGTCCCTACTCAAAGGAGCAGGAGTTCTAAATAAACTAATTGCATATGGGAAGATTCAGTGACTTATAAAAAAAATAGCTCTTAAATGATGAACTGGCCCTAATGGTGCCAGGATACCTTATTCTGATGGTGCGTATTAATTAGCAAACTAATTAGTTAGCTAAAATAGCAAAGTAACTTCCTTATCCCAGATGCAAGCAAATCTCATGCTTTGAGATCTTAAACTGAATCACTTTTTTTCTCGCAACACGTTAATAATATATCATCCAATTCAGCTAAACAGATATAGCCACAAGCAAAGAGTGGCTTAAATTAACAAGCTGCTTTTTATATAAGGATGTCGACTCAAAAAGAACTTCAATGCTCTGGGTCATACCAACTTAATCTGTTTTATTATAATTATAATCTTATATTACTCACAAGCTTTTTGCTCTCCCCCGTTCAGCCACAAAGCAACCTCAAATGTTTTTTCCTATATTTGGAATTCCCCCCTTATCAGCAACTCTGCACATTTCTTTAAACAACCCACTGTTATTGCAGCCAAGACACTATTTGTTATTTTAAGGATCCAGCAAATGAGGCAAAATCACTACTGCAATATATTGAAACAGCAGATAATTGTGGTGAAAAAAGCTGCACAAATGAACAGCAGAGGTGATTCGTTTAGCCGATTCACTGTGTCCAGAGACTGCACCACCAGTCACAATGGCAGCAGAACTACCCCTCCATATCCCAGGCCACAGATGAAGCAGCTCCTTCATCAAGTTTTATTCTGGGGTTCTGATCACTTGATTGCCACATTGTGTATGTATATTTTCATATGTCCTAGCCTGGCTAAGACAAAACGCCAAGTGTCACAATTGGTGACAAAGCTCAAACACTTTTCTCTAGACACCAGCAGCAGTGCATATTAGCTAGCTAACTAATTACTTAGCTGGCTGAAAGACATCCTTCAGACTCAGCTCTCACCAGGCTGAAAAGAGCACATTGCTTCCTATGCCCCTCAACTCACACCAAGAAAAGGGTGGCCTAAGCTAAGTCCCAAGATGGGGCACAGATTTACTAGACTCCTAATTCCACCACAGTAACTGAAATCTGCATTTATACCAATTTGTAATTAAAAGCAGGAGACTGGAGTACTGGCAGCTATGCTTTGAGTCTCCCTAGAAAATTGCCTGTGTGTGTGAGCTAATGAAGTAGCCCACGTGTTTCAATACTGTTAGCAGAGGCGGGCAATGAGCAGTAATTTGGGGAATAGGGTTAAGCTGAATGGGGAGAGAAGAAAAGGAGAGTCAGGAGAGTATTTAGTATGTCACATGAATCTAACTAAAAGCTGTATGTGAACTGGTTTGAGTATGTATATGGCAAGGTAGGTTAAAACTAGCTGAAGGATTAGGCAGGACATTTTACAGACCTAGCAGGACAGACGCAGCAAGGTTGGAAGAGAGAGGAGGAAGCAGTGAGGGGCCAGGAGCAGACACAGCCCACAGCCACGTGTGTGAGTGCCACTGAGCTGTTCCCTGCTGGAGTGCATGCACCCACAGCCACCAGCAAGGTTGTCTCCCAGACAATACAGTGTCTGGAAGAACCTGGGATGCCTGGGAAAGGAAGCAACTGATTCAGATCAGCTATCAGAGCGGAGGGAATGAGTGGGGCCTCATTGGTGTCAGTGAGCACTGCTGAAATTGGGCAGAGAAGCTCACAAAGTCCCCTCACAAGGAGATACAAAGTCCTCTGGAGCTCTTCCACTACAGCTGATTCATGGTGGGTAACTGGGAAAGCCCTGCACCCTGCGCTGCTGCTCCTTCTGCCTAGAGCACGGGGAATGGGAAAGTTATTTACATATCAGACCTGGCCTGCAAAACAGTTCTGGCTGCTGTACCACTAGCATGGGGAAGTGAGAGCAACCTCTGCCTGCAATGGGTTTTGTTCAGTGCACAGAGGAGCTCTGCAGTTCCTAGCACTGCTCTTCTGCAGATGTTTCACTGCACATACCTCATGCCCCAGCACCTCATGGACTATCTTGCAGTGGATGCAAAACAGCTACTTAGCCAATGGCAACTAGTGTCTTTCTTCTCACACACCTTTTTACATCCTGACATCCCACCGTGAGCCAATCTTCTGGCTCTCCCCAGTTACAAGGTGGGTATCCAGCTGATGTCAGGTCTCCCTTGCGTATCATCCCCCTGAGAGTATGTAACAGGCTGCTGCCTCTCACACAAAGCCTGAAGCACAAAAGGGTATGAGTTTTTTAGGTGGGAACTGATGGGTTAAGAAGGGATTAAGTGAAGTGCTGAGACAAAAAACATGTCAGTGCTCAGAACAGGGCTCCAGCTTTGTCTGGAACTCAGGAAAAAAAAGGAGAGTTGATGATCTTTGGAAGAAGGGGCAAGCAACTTAGGAGTACAAGGGTGATGTAAGATTATGCAAAGAGAAAATCAGAAAGGCCAAAACCCAGCTAGAACTTAATCTGGCTACTGCTGTAAAAGGCAATTAAAATGTTGCTATGACATGGTATGTCAGCCACCCCAGGGCATGGGGTGCAGCTGCAGACAGGTACCTTTCCTTTAATCTTGGGGAAGCAGAGTCATGAAGGGCACTGCGGGAGTTGTGGCTCCTGTCAGGCAGCACTAGGAAGCAGCACTGCCCAACAGCCAGCAGGCTTATGCCTGGGGGTTTCATTGTGGCAGCTTGTGCGCCCCTCTTCTGAAAGTCAGAGGCAAGTAGTTGCTTTACTCCTCTCCTGGCTTCCTGGCAAGACTCAGGATGGGCTCTGCCCTGGCAAGCCCATCATCCACAGTCAGCAAAAATTGTTCAGCTACATACACAAGACGTCCTGCTCTCCGAGTCATTAGCACCACCAGCTTTAGGAGTTGAATAAGCCATTAGTTTCTCCCAGAAATATCATTTCCCCTTGGTAGCTTTCCAGGGTAACCTTGCCAAAGCCTTCCTGGATGATACAGGTAACACCCTTTCTCTTTTATCTTCATTTTAAACTGAGCCAGGGATGGCTCCAGGGGCATGATATCACTGGCAGCAGGACCAAAGCTTGCACAGACTCTCTTCCCTGCCTCAAAGCCTAGCTCTAATCCTCAGCAAAGAGCTGAGGTCCAATTTACAGCATGTTTTCTCATCCTTGAATAGCTGGAACATCAAGTCCTTCTGCAAAACCCACCCCAGCACACCACAAATGATACATAATGAAATAACAGTGCCAGCTTGTGGCAAACAAGCACTCAAAGCAGAAAAACATTTTCTCCTCAAGAGCCTTTGAACTCTTCACTGATGGGGCAGGCTTTAATAATCACGGTCTTCTTTTAAAATCACACATAAAAATATGGGAAAGCACCTGCAAAACACAAAGTGCTGTGTTAAGATGGCACATTTTTAGTTGTCTTAAAACACTGGTATTATTTTTTAGTGAATGGCCCCAAACAATTTTTCAGCTTGTCTTGGCCTTAGATAAAAGAGCGCAATGGAGAATTTGATTAATTTTCTTATTCCATGTTTGATCAATATTTGACAATTTAATTTGCTAAATCCTTTTCTTTCATTAATCACAATCCCCACCCTCCCTCGTCCCCCTTCCCACCACCCGGTTCTTCTAATTAACACCTTCTTGTTACAGTTCAAGGCTGACCTTCCCTTTTGGAACCAAGGGCAGGGCTCTTATGATCAGGCATTTACCAATAACTAAGAAGAAAAATGCTGAATGTCAGCCTTCAAATACTCCATCTAAGGAAATGTCCCTGTTTCACAGCTAAATGAGACCACAGTCACAGGTGGGCCAAATCTGGTTTCCACTGCTGTCTATGGGAATTAACACTTGCAAATATCTTCACTTGTTCTGGTTCTGTGATAACTGAATGTAACTTCATTTTTGTGAATATGAGGATTTGCACCAAGGGACTTGCAAGAGGTTGCAAAATAAACTCACATAGTGTAAAAAGGTAGGGGGAAATACCCAAGTTCTAAGTCCAGTTCTTTGCGTTGAGTTTCATCTATATATCAGCCCAAACCTGCCATTAGGGTTTGTTACATAAATGATATTTAAGAGCATGAGCATTAATGGGAAAGTTACAGTCACATTAGAACACAGTAGCTGCAGTCAGGCTATTAATTTTCTCACCAAAAGAACCTAAAGCATGTTTTAAACAGAAATATCACTGTTTCCTCATATCACGTATTTAATTAGAACAGATAAATTAAATTACTTCCTTTGCCTGATGGCATGAAAACTCTATATAATTACAGAAGAGAAGGCCATCCTGCAGGCCATTTTGTGCCATTATTACTGTGCTGATTCACCTGATCTTGAGCCAAGCTCCAATTTAATCTTCCAAGTCTTGTTATAGCTTCAGGAACAGCCAAACACACCCAGTCAGCAGTATGGATTAGGTTTCCCACTACTGAGTAAAAAAGAGAAATGAAGATCAAGTTACTTTTCTGACGTAGGGGAACTTTTTTCAACAGGAAACTCTTGTGATCCATAAGATCCATGAGTTCAATAAAAAAAAGAGAAGGGGAGGAGGAAGGAACCAATTTCTTTTATGCATTTTACTAGTTAAATAAATAGCAAGGAAATTTTCTTTAGGTCAAGGAGTGCTGTTGCCCTAATTGCTATGGAGCGTCCCTACAGCCCTCAGTACGAAGTGGTCCCGATTTACAGCAGTATAAATAATAATGATCGCAGGAATAGGGACAATGATGATGATTTGAATATTAACTTTCAGCTGTGACTGTAAACAGTACCCAACCAGTACTGACCAACACACTTGACCCTGGTTTCAGATGTCTGTTGCAAACCCAGACACAAGACCCGCGGAGACTGAGTGGCAGTGTAGTAGGCTTTTTGGTACAACATGAGCTGTGGACTATTGGTCAGCAGCTGACACCTTCGGTTTCCATCCATGCCTGAGCAGTGATCTGTCCCTGGCAGAAACACCCAGCCTCGGTGTGGGGCCTTTCTCATCTTCTGCCATTTCAGCAGCTAATTGGGCCCCGTGCTAAAGTTGGCTGACTTCAACTTTGAGAAGCTAAATCTTGCTTTGCCTTTGTTTGTGAGATCAGAGACCATAGTTTCAGGTATCTTCCCTTCCCCTTTGTGTACACACTCAGACTGTGATTGAATTACCTCTTCCTTTTCTCTGCAATTAGTTAAATGAACTGTGCTCATCAGCCTCCAGTTCCCCAAACCACAGGATCAATCAGCACAGGGAGCTGCTGCGGCTCTGCCTTCCTGTCTCATCCCCCAGCCCTGGTGCTGGGATTCTTAGCACCCTGTAGCCTCCATGAGTGTCTCCTTGAGCAAGGGCACCCCTGACATGGAAACCCTTCTGTACAAGCCTCTTGATCACCAACAGAAATGATACAGACCTCTAGGATTTCCTGCTACCTGGTTGGTCCTATCACGTCATGGCCACAATCTGTTTTTTCTCCCTGTGGTGTCCCTTACTATTTATTCCTATTCTTCTGATTTTTTTTGCCATCTGCAACTGTGTGTTCAGTCACTCAGCAAGCAACTTGTGTTTCTTCCACTGGAACCCTACGGTTTTGCTTCTTACTTTAGTAAAGTTCACAGATTTTTTTACCTTTTTTTCTGGTCAGGCACAAATCAAACCTAGCAGAAAGGCAGACAGACCTCCCATGAAATTTGGAAGGAAATCTTGGCTGGACTAACCCGATCAGAACTATCAAAAAGAGAAATCAATAAGAAAGTGTTTGTATTTATGCATAACATTGCCTTTCCCTGCCTAAAGGAAGGGACAGACTAGTAATTACTGGAGTTCATTAAATCTGATTCTTATCCTGTATATTCAGTAGTGAACACTGAAGAATTGCAGTCTTGATAAATGCCAGGGAACTGGTTACTTTCCAGTGTCACTCACAGGACCAAGATGAGCACTGTCTTTCTAGTCAATGTACTCACTTCCACCTGCTAGCATTTTAGAGGTCCAGTGAAGAAAGTGAAATTCAGGTTCCTGCAGCAAATGGAGATAAACATCATGTACCTTATACTGCAATCTTCAGAACTGGCAGGTGGTGAATGCTCCCTTTGCTTCTGCTGAAGACTGACTAACCACACAAGTATGCTGTAGCATAGACATGGAGGATATAGTGTGCAAAGAATGAATACACAACAAACATGAGAGTATTTGGTGATAGTAAAATAACTGGTAGAAAAAGGAAGGCAACAAGAAGCCATAACAAAACCAGAAGCTCTCTGTAGTGCATAGATAGATGCCTCTCAGTCCTGGGAGCAAGTGGGCAGTGGATGGTGAATGAATAATCATTTGGTTAGGTAAACCCCACATTTCTGCAGGTTTCACACCTGAAGACCTGCAGTCAATATCCTCATTTCCTCACAAGTCCAATCACCAGTAACAAGAACAACTTTCTCCTCTACCCATAACCTTAGTTTGAAAGATAAAAGTTACAACCATTTCAGTGTTCCTAAACCTATAATGAATCAAAAGCAAGTGTCACAGACAGCAATACATCCTGTAATGCCTGGTTGTTGAAGAGATAAAGAAACCGCTTTCTTTGCCAGTATACCGTGCATGTCGGAACTTAGTAATAATATGTTTTGATCTACCAGCATGCAACAAAAAGTGCTTCTACTCAGCCAAAACTACATATCTTGGCAGTCTACATTCTGAAAGAAAACAAAGATAGTCTAAAAACTTGGCAACTGTCCTAGCATGCTACACCTTGGGCTTAGCAAGTCAGTCACGCTATGCTGGCTCTGGTTTTACAGTAATACAATGGGAAATTCTGGAGTTTTGGTCTTCAACGCATCCTCTCTGCTGGCCTTCAGAAGCTGCTTCAGAAGCAAAGTAAATCCCTGAACTAGGAAGTCCTTCCTGTAATCCACTCCTGATGAAGGAAAGGTATTAAATGGAGAAATATACTTAACAAACTCTCTTATTTGCCTGTTTGCTCTGATAGGTGTTTTCTAAGACCTGAATAATTGCACCATGAACATAACATTTGCACACCTCTTTTTAAACATTAACCAACAAATTAAGGTATCAGATCTGAGATTCAGCCAGGGATCCTGGAGGCGGACTAACAGATGTCTTTACCCTTAGTGAAAAGACACTGCACTAGCATATTTCTAGTGGGATACTAGGCCGGAGGAGAGTCAAGGAGAGAAAACGAGGAAAACTTCAGAGTATTAGGAGGGGCTTGGGCAATTTCCAAACAGGAGGCAGTCATCAAGTATTATTTCTTATGGATGGACTATGATACCCAAATTAAAAAGTCATTGTGCTAATTGCATACAAGGGGAACTAGTTACCTCTTGGGTTAGCTTTATTAATTCTCACACAATGCTGAAAGCACCACAGCTATGTTAATCTGTGCCACTTCAGGATCTGGCCTTATTTTGCAGAATGGTGGCTGTGAAAACATTAAATCAGCCTTTGAGGTCTTGAGAAAATATAAGGAATTTACTGCAAAACTCTTGCAACACAATGACTCTCACCTATCTGGGCTAAAGCCAGTGAATAAACAGTGTACTGTGTCAGAGAAACGGCACCGGTTAATACTCGTAGATGCAAAAATTGCTTAAAGAGAAAAGAATTTCAAGGTAGATGGAGGAACTGTCAGAAAAGCAAACCTGATGTTTACACCAGGCAAAACACCAGGAATGCTCTGAAAAACACAGTGATTAGGCACATGGCTAAATACAGTGTATCGATGAAAAGCTGTAGGGCTTCTGCAAAGGAAAGACGGATGCCACAAATCTACTACAGTTATACAAAGCAACAAACATAAAAACAAAGCAGATCTCACTGACATTGTCTAACTGGGCTTCTAAAAGGCATTTGAAGAAAGTCACAGAAGGCTGTTAAAGAAATTAAACTGATCTAGAAAATGGGATAAAGAGAGACTTATCAGATGGGTAAAGGCTGTGAAAAGTTAAGGAATAACAGTGTGTATCTTTACAATGTTATCATTGTAAAGATACTTGTCTTCTCGAAATCTTTTCTCCTGTACACAAAACAAACCCAAACCTTCCTCCCCTCGCTTGAAAAATGGATCAGACATTCAGCCACAGTTTTTTTAACCTATTTTTCCTTTTGAAAAACAAGATTTGGTTCATTACTTGAGAAGATAGTACTGTACATATTTTCTCTTTTCAGTGAGGATTCAGAGGGAAATACTGGTACTACTGAAGACAGTAGGCAGTGAGAGTGCCCATCTGTTGGCTGACAGTCAAACACTGTGCTTGTCTTCAGCAAGGACTTGGCAAACAATAAACCAGCAATCCTACCCTTGATACCAGCAAGAGCTGCTGAACAAGCAACTATACAATCAGTTTGCAAATACTTAGAAGACATCAACAAGATTAAAAATGCTCAGCATAGATATCTGAAGAACAGTCTTTGGCTTGCTGGATAAGTTGGAAGTGTTAGATATAGATACTTCTTGACTTGAGTAAGGTTTTTAGTAGCATCATATGATACTTGCAAAAGCAAATTAATGGATATTGGCATAAGCATAATGCATTCAGCTGTGTTGGTGTCTACCTTCACGTGTTTGCCTGCAAGGGCCTTTCCTAAGCAGAGCTGTAATCCATATTCCTGTGAGCACCTTAGAGGACAGAGGAGAGTGGGCTGAAAGGTGGCACACTATGCTGAAAAGTTTTTTTAAAGCATTTTGGATAATGGGACTAGAATTCAATCTGAATGTGAGGAATAAGAAAAAGCAAAACCCAAACAAAGGTGACATTCAGTAACAACAGTGCACGGTGCAATACTTGGGAAAGAAACATCAAAAGTACAGGTAAGTGGTTAGTCAAAAAGGGAGGCTGGGCTGGAAGCTGATTTTAAGCTGAATAGGAAGTAATAATGTAACACTGTTAATTCATCTCAGCTGTACTAACGGCAGCATCATGCATATCTCACAGGACATGATGATAGCTGTCTTTGATAGAAAAGACTTCAAATGCCACATTGTGTTTAGTTATAAAAGACCTGGAGAAAATAGAATCTGAATTACAAGACTTTGAATTATCGACTATGGAAGAAGATTGGTCTTGCTTACCCTAGACACAGGCAAGGTTGTGGAAGGTGATTAGATAGTAATCTTCCAATGGAATGCTCTAAAGGTTATTTGAGAGTGGATTGTGATACATTTCTTTCCACAGACGCTTAGAGAAAATTAGAAGAAATTCTCTTAATTTGCAGAAAAAATTTAAATTGAATGTTGGGAAAATCCCAGCCTTTTTGATAAGAGCCCTGAACTAGCAGAATAGACTCATTAGGAATGTTGGAAGTTTTCAGAAACCCAGTGGACAAACCCCTTTTAAGGAGTGCCTAAATGCAGTTCATCCTTTTTCGGTGAAAGGACCTGACATAGTCTTCTCTAAGAGATTTTCCAAACACCATCTTGAGTCTGCAATTTATTTTTTTAGTAGTGGATCTTTGTTTCTGAATATATATATGTATATGTATGTATGTATATAATGTTCACCATTTTTTATTTATACTGAGATTGAGTCAACTTTATACACTTTATAGCTGGTCCATATGTTGCATGCTTCACTGATTGGTATACGACTTATTATATTTGCTGTTCTCAACTCAGCCAAATAACATACAGACCTCATACACTTTACCAATAATTTTTTTACCATCCACCAGTAAATGAGGAAAGGAGTATGAAAGGTGATGACTTCACAGTATCTGCAATCTGTGGTGTGATACTGCCTAGAGGCTATAACTGTCAATCCACCAAATGAATACAGTCAGTGTGAATCATTGTTATGAGGAATTCAGTACATTTACAGTTCCGTGCACCCCTATAAAATCACATATTGGTTGCCAAGAAAATGTCTCTAAGCTTTAAAGATTTCTATTTTTTTTTTCCAACTACTGGGGGGAAACAATAGTCTGACAAAAATCAAATCATACATGTGAAGCTTTATTTTGTGACAACTGGTAAGAAACCTCAATATACTGTGTGGCATCTGTACAAAACAGAATATGCTGCGCCGAAATAAGAAACACATGTCTTCTAAATGAAAAGATAAATACTAATCTCAGTCATTACATGCTGACTTTTTCTCTTCCCCCACTGGAATCTGTTCTTTAGGTCTTCATTTTCTTTTTTAAACTACACTATTTTTATTACTGACCACTACAGAATATTTTGTGAAAGTAAGGGTTGAGTTTTTTGGGGTTTGTTTGGTTTCTTTCCTAAGTAAATGCCATGTTCTTGTTCAGTGAAAACATAACTTTACAGGATAAAAAAGGCTTCTTAAGATAGCACATTTACCTACCCTAATGAACACCTCTACCCAGGCTGTATGTCAGCTACTACCATCAATATTTATTCACCTGACACAGACTTTATTCTATTTCACAGGCCAGGCTTTGGAGAAAAGGCACAGAGGTAATACTTGTAGCAAGTATCTCTGCTTGTCCTGTGTTAGGTCTTGTGGTAAGTGCAACATCAGCTCATTCACAGATGGGGCCCCTAAACATTGCCTACCGCTATGGGGTGGCATCCAGAGAATACAGTGCTGCTGTTACATGGGATATACAGTAACGGAAAGAAGAAGAAAACTTGGGAGATTAAAGGAAAACATTTTAAAGTATCTCAGACAAAAATTGACATGACTGCCAGAATAAGAGGATGCGCAGAACTAGGGTAATAATAATACAAGTATCAGCACTGTATGGTAAGTTAATTTCTTTCATTGCTCACCTGATTGTCCTAGGGCAGGAATCTTGTGACCAGAGAGTAGCATTACTAACAACAGTCAGCATGACCCAATACCTCTTCGTCTTGTTTAGTGTGCTGTAGAAGACAGGGACTGCTGGAATCCCTTGCAATTTTCAGCTGAGTGCTAAGGAAACCTAGCTGGTTTACATCCAAATGTGTTCAGATGTGAAATTTATGAGTTTAGGTGGAACACATCTAAAACTCCATTGGTTTTCATGGTATAAAGCTTTCAATCTTATTTTGGCTAGAGTTGCTGTTTGGAGATTTGTATTAATCCCAGCCAGTAAGCCAGAGCAACATTAGTGGGTGTGAACCTGAAGGAACCATCCAAGCAGAAAATGTTTTTCATGAAAACCCAAACCATCACATTTTGAGCAGCTCTGCTTTATTTCAAAAATTTTTGGCTTAAGACGTTAGGCAGGTGGCTAAAAACCTGCTGGTCTCATACCCCCTTGTCTGCAGCCACTTTCCAAAGGAAAGGAATTCCAGTTTCGTTGTTCACCCTCTGAGACACAGGCTAACAGCCAATGCAGCAGTTCTGCAAATAGATTCCTGCCCTTTAAAAGTCTACAGAGATGTATCACTCATGCCAACTCCTCAGTTAACCCAGTGGTAACATGGTCTTTATGGGTTAGTTTTGCGCCTCTTTTTCACTTGAAAGTGGCTGAAATAATTTTCACGTGTTACAACATTCTGCCTCTGAGTAGCACACATTTTAAGAAACACACAGTGTGGGAATCTGCTATGTGTCCTACAGACACAGACAAAGCACTCCAAAAGGGGAGAAAAGCAGACATGGCTTTGACCTGTTCTTATACCCTTTGGATACAATGTGGTTCCAGCAGTCCAAGTAAATTCTTACAGGCACCACGAATTGCCTTAAATCACCCCTCTTGCAAAGAGCAGCATTTCTGGGCAGGAGTGCCACCACTTAATTTTACTACCTTCCAAAGCCAGGCCCACCTATGGCATGCTTCCCACGCCCAGGTTTGGGAGAGTTCATTAGACAACCCCACCTTGCCATCTTAATTCCTGAAGTGCAGTGTCATCCCTCTTCATTTTCAAAGCTATTAGATTCCTTTTATAAATCTCTGTTCCACTCAGCCAAAGCTCAAACCTGTACATGCTTCAGTTTCTGGGTAATACCGCTGTGAAGGTCAGTATTTTGGTCCTCTACACATAACTATATTGCAGTGATATTCATATCCTATCAGATGATTGGAGTGAAATGGGTGTTGTCTTTCTGGACAGCAAACAATGGCAGAAATGCATCCACATGATAATCTGATTATGTTTCTCATAGTGGACAAAGTACTCAATTATGTGCTTACTTCTATTTAAACTTATTCATGAAAGTTACTAGAAAACAGGTTTTTTAACATCTGTATTAATAAACTCTGAGAACTGAGAAACAGTACTATGGGAGCAGAGATAAGAAATGTAAAGAAAGTAAATCAATAGGCTTACTCTCTTAGTCAAATTTAAATACTTACATTTTTGTGATGAATGCCTCATTGACATGACTAAGAAAAATGCTGGCTTTCTGTTGGGAAAATACCATTCATATACATGGTTCATGAAATGAAATCTGGGAATATGTGATGCTGGAAGAGATGTGAAAAATGAGGAGTGGTGTAGATGTGTAAGCTGCATATGAAATTTCAGTCAAACTGCCACAGTGGGGGACCTCGTAGCAGAGCAGATGATGGATACTTCTATGTTTTGCTGAACTCTCACAGAAGGGGCTGTGGCCTGGACAGAAAGGCAGCAACATTTTATTTCTGCAGTAACTGCAAGCTTGTAGTCCTATTTAGTATGTTTGAATGTGGTAGGTTCCTGATTATAGTACATTATTGTGCCTCTGTTAGGTGATGTACAGCTTATCCTGTAATGGCAACTTTTCTTAACCTGGAAATACCTTACATAAGATAAGTAAGTAAGGGAGCTGCTCCCCTTTAGCTAGAAAAGCCCCACAGATGCCTGATGCTGCAGCTATGGACTTGTCCTGACAATTTGCCATACAAGTACAGTTTTGTAAAAAAAGTATTCAAATAGTCATATACTAAGGATGATGATATTTGCCTTCTAAACTTGATTTTCAGGGGCAAGTCTTTAAGCTGCTGGTTGGGGCTGGAAAAGCAAGAGAGCATCACGACACTGTCTCCTATTGGCAGTGAAGATCAGAGCAAAGGCACCACTCCCCTCATCCCCTACTGGTATGCACTTGTTCTTTGCAATGCTGAAAAGCTTTTTGCAACAAATGGTGTCAGTGATATTTACAAAGAAGTACGGGCCTCAGATGGATGCAGGAATATATAAATCAGCAAAACTTGAGAAGGAGGGAAAGAAAAAGCAGAAGGGACAACAGTGGTTGTACTTGTTTTCTTTGGATCTTCTTTGGACTGTTTGCCTTCTCTCTCTGAAATTATTTGGGTGAACTGGTGCATCCATGGTGTTTCTTACTTTAATTACCAATGAACTATGCAGATGAAATTTACTGAATAATAAGACAGATGTACTCTGCAGATTGTCATGCATAGCTGTAAATTTGGGAAAAGAGCAAGATCTTACTTAGCACATTTAAGTGGGCACAGACCAGAGGGACTCAGGAATTTACAGCCAATGTTTTCATCTATTAAAAAAAAAAAAAAAGTTTCTGATTTGTAAATTATTGGCTTAATTCAATTTAAATCACATCAGCAATAATTGAAATGGAGTTATCATTGCATCCGGAGCTTGACTTACTTGAGAGACATCCAGATGAGGGAAGAGTCAGGAGAAGCACAGAACAAAGAGCATCGCAAATAATTAAAAGACATAGGGAACAGAGTGCTTTGGATAAAAAACATTGCTTTATGTTTTCCTGCAGCTGGTGGACAGTGTGGGAAGCATATTACAAGCACAGAAAATAAGGATTCCAAATCAGCACCAAATGGGTCGTGAAAGGCAAGCAAAATTGCCAAAGGCTGTTGAGACACAGGAAACTACTGCCTGGCTCCCACTTACAGGGAGAGGCTGCTCAGTGTGGCCACCTCTTTGCTCAATGTGGTCACCAGTTTTTGCAAAGTATAAAGATTCCTGCAAGGAATGAACTCTGAACTAGTCATTAGCAGAATTCATGCGTCTTCAAGAAAAAAATTCCTTTCAACAAATGGCATCAGCACTGCTTGTATAAGAGGAAATCAGAGGAGTAACAATGCACAGCCACTAGTAGCAATCCCAGGGTGCAAACAACTGCAGAGCTGCAAAGCCTTTTTTGGGGGGCCGGAAGAGGGAGAAAAGGGTCTGTGCCAAGTGAACCCATGCTCCAAGTTGTGGGGTTTTTTTTCACTCCAAATAAAAATCCCCCAGATGCTGGCATTTTAGCATTTTTAGACAGAAATCATGCTCTTTGTGCTGTGTTTAGAGTATAATACCAATTACAGGGACATTTGAATGCCTAGGGGAAGTCTTTCCATTAGCTTCATTGCTCTTTGGATATTTTCTGTATTCTCATCCCACTGACAGCTTCCTGATAATAAATATGTGATAGAAACAGCTATTGATACTTGTGGTGTGGCAAATGGGAAAGTAAATACCTAAGAAATTAGTGCTCCTGACAGCAGGCAGCCTTTTCTGAAATTAAATATTCTATGATTTTGAAGCAATACTAACAAGTGTACACCCTAGCTAACAAGACTGTCTTCACCAGCAAAATGCAATGTGTCATTAATGGAGTTACATAAGGTAAATAATCCTAAATACAAAGAACTAAAACCCTTCCTTCATACATGTTATACCATACATGACACCCATTGCAGAACTGGGTTCCTTTCTCCTTGGCAGAGGACCGGCAAAAACACCACATTTTTCACAGCCATCTTTAATCCCAACAGACATAGCTCAGGAAATACTGCAGGGGACTGCTTCACAGCTTACTTAGGTATTGGCCTTTCCGTCAGTTGTAGTTCCCTGGGTCTTGCTGAGCGCCCTTGGCCACAGAGCTGCCCTGCATCATTATGCACCAAAAAGCAACAAAGGGAGCTCAGATGACTTCAAAGGATGTGAGACCCACAGCCCAGGGTAAGGGGGGCTGACAAACAGGGAGGAAAAGTCAGGCTTCAGTAACTTTCAATGACAGCTCTTGTTAGGGTTAAACAAACAACTCAGCCATCGTGCTGTGATTTAATCTGAAGGGGAGCCCATCACCCTTGCTGCTACAGGTCGCAGCACTGCAAAGGAGATTGTTATCCTCAAAATTAATCATTTGGAGCTACAGCAAGAGGCATGCAATGCCAAGCCCAGATGCAAAACTCACTGCTGCTGGCCAGACTGGACACTGATTACTGCCGTTTCTGCCATCTCATCCTGCTTGCAGGATCCTGCCTCACTTACCAGATTACATTTTTGTTCAAATTAGAAAAAAGCAAGTGGTTTCATCAAAATCTTCATCCCCTTCCCAGGCCCCTTAATCAGTCCTTGGAGTACACTGGCTGGTGCAGATGGACACTTCAAATTGCACTATATGGAAAAAGCCACTAATGAATTATCATTCTTTATTTGTCCCATTTCTTTGGCTAAAAGAAAAGAAAGTTTAACATTTTAGAAAGCTCTTATTGTGCTTTCCAGCTTTTACTAGAAATAAAAAAATACTGAAGTAAAAAGCAGTGGTCAGGATTGTTAGGAACCAATGGAGGAGACTTCCCAAGCCTTCGGAACTCCCCAGAAATGCCATATACTTGACTTTTTTTCCCATCAGTCCAACCCACATGAGTCCTTTGATATCTTTCTGGCTTTAAGAGTGTTGTGTCTGCCAACATCCTGGAAGAAATCTGTCCCAGTCTTGGTAAGCTGGCCACATCTTCTGTAATCCTCTACCGAGGATACTCTCATCATTCATCTTTCTGTTACTTTTCTGTGTTAAGAATGGACTACATTCTCATCAGATGAGTGAGGCAAAGTGAAAATACAGCTGTTGATGCTTTTCTTCTGAGCAGTATTTGTTTACTATGATTTGTACTACAACAGGTCCTGAAAGCCCCAGTGGAGACACAGGCCCTGGGATGATATGGGCTATGTATAAGTTACAGCTACAAACACTGAAAGTCACAGTCTAAAATCAGAAGACAAACAACTCGGAAGTTATTGCAGGCAAAGAAACATACACATCATGAAAATAAGCAGTCCCAGTGGGAGAAAGATTTGCTTGGGTCTGTGGATTGGCAGGAATTCATCCCCTGAGAATATCAGTATAAAACAACAGCTTAGAACAACATCAACTACCATATATTTAATTTAAATGACATATACTTCATCTGAGCCTCATTTAACATCAGAGCAGCCCATCTGTTTCAATGTTTGGATATCTTCTCTACTGGCTCTATGACTGGTAATGTTCACAAGTTTTATCATCAGTTCTTCCTGAATTCCTATTTCTCTGGCACTTTCATTCTGCAAAGCAGCTCTTTGTGGCAGTTATCTTGAACTTACAATAGCTTCACAGCAAGAATTCAGAGGTATTACATGACTGTTATTTTAACATCATTTGTGTATTCAGTTGCACAGGATTATGAAATGTAATTATGAGACGGGGTTTAGAGAATTTCTGTATAAGACATTTCATAGTCATTAGCAACCTCAGCAAAGTCCTGTTGGACCAACACAGGAAGGCAGATAGAAATGCTTCTATTTTTCTAGTGCTCTGGAGTTTTCCCATTTGTTGATTCTAGAATTTTTTTCAAGTGAATCCTAGTTCCAGGAGCATGGGAAACCACCCTAGATTTACATCCATACACTGCAGAGGAAAATAAAACCTTATCCCACACAATAAATCATTTTCCATTTCATTTCAGTATGCAATCACATGACAGCACACTGGGGAAAATGGAAATGTAATGGTATTGCAGCTGCACATGGGCACACCAGCAGGACAAACCCAAGACAATACTGAGTTCAGAAGTTCACATCCAGCACAGGGTTATAAAAGCTGAATTACAACCAACCTTCGCTGAAGCCAAATCCTTAGAGCAACTCCCCCCCCTCCACACACACAAGCACACACACACACACACGCACACACACACATACACGGTGTCCTGTGTCCTACAGCAAAATAACTAGCATGCTTAGAAATCACAAGCTTCACACATGATTATTTCTGCCATTTCCTCACTATTTTCAGTAACTTCTAAGAAGAATCATGAACTTGATCTTTCCCTCCTAATTATGGGAGTTGCAAAAGACACAGCACACCAGATTTTCAATAATTTTCAGTCCTACTTTTTAGCATAATGGCAATGTCATGGCAATAGCATGATGCATTCATACATGATAATAGCTCTGTTTGCAGGAATAAAAAATCCCACAAAATGAAAATACTTCTCAATGCACATAGGGTAAAAACCTATTGGATTTTAATGCTTCAGGATGTAGAAAGTCAGTGTTTAACCTGAGGTGCTCATAATGTTTGGATGGAAGCACCACTCCTAACCCAAAATTGCTGCAAAGAACAGAACATGCTGGGTTAAGCACCTCCTGGAAACTTATGCAGCTCAAGTGGCCAGCAAAAACACCACCTCTGCCAGGGTAAGGCTTCTTGAGGGACTTCACACTGCTAAATGTATTCATAAGGAAATAGAGTTCCCTGGGGTCTGGCGCCTATCCTCTCCTCCACCAAGGCTTAACAGTTTGGAGCAAGAGGGGCCATGATCAGAATCTCCCCTGATTTTTGTTTTTATCACTGGTCCTGGGTTTCTTTACTGCTTTAATTCAGAACAGAGCCTCTCGCAGGAAAAGGGTGTGGGGAGAGGACAAGAGTGCCCTACACATCTCCTGAGGGGGCTCCTGCCTGCCACAGCTGAAACCACAGAGATTTTTGTGGGACTTCAGCAAAGGAACAGACCAGAAAGGAAAGGCAAAGGGAGCCAGTGAAGGAATTTAGCAAAACAGTGGGTTTGTTGCTGTGGCTTGCTGCTGGGCTCCTTTCTGACCAGGATCCAAGGAAACTGATGGGTAGAGGACATGTACTGAAGGGGTTTATTGGCTTATGTGGCCCCAGAAAGACCTAGTTGGTGCTGTAGGCAGCAGATATCCAATTTGTTTTCATTTGCCATTTTCTTAAAAAGAGTACCCTTTTGTATCTGAGAATCTAAAATTAGACTCTTAAATCTGAATGTAAGCTCTTAAATAAAGGTTGCAGCCCCTGGCCTCTTAGTGAATTCATTGCAGGCTACATCTCGCTGCAATCATGCACTCCGTCACAACCCAGGGAATAAGCAGAACCTAATATCCACCAGACTTCTGTCTTACATGAGACTTCTATCACAATCTGGCCAAAAGCATTGCAACAGTTACATCCCATTGTGATTTATCAAAAGTCTTTGAACAAAAGAGTTCCTGAAATTAAGTCACTGAAATCTTCTTCCTTCAACATACCTTACACAAACTTTTCCCTCAAAAATTCCTCTTTATTTTCTCCTCTATATGAATCAGTACACCCATAGCTCCTCTCTTCTAACCTACGGCCATTTCTTGCTCTTTCTATTGACCCGCCATAATCTCATGTGATTGCAACATCATTTCACTACAAGTAAAATCCATGTACCAATTCGTACTGTGTATTCCCTTCTCCTTCTTGCCTAAGCTTTCTTAAAACACTTCTCGACTTACACATACACATACTTACACATACAACAGACTAAGCGAAGCACTTGGAAAACCAGTTTCTTTCCAGTAGGGTACAAAATAGCTTTTGCTACTTTTTCAGTTATATTGGTTGCTAACAGTGATAGGGTTCCCATAGGAGCTTGGGGTTTGCTGCACACTTATTGCATTGCCCATGATTTTCACTCAGAGGACCCTGGAACAAACAAAAATCATAATCCTGCCCTCCAATCTTTCTCCAACAATATCTGAGAGTAGAAAAGAACACTCATTTGTCTTTTTTAAAATGATATTTTAATTACTCATGTCATGCCTCAGCAAAATGGCTAGCCTTTTGTTAAAATGGTGCTTAATTGCGTTATGGAGCCTTCATGGGACCCTCGCACATAAAGCGCTTTTCTTCAGACTTTCAAGACCTAAATTTGCAGTTGGCTCCTGACCAGCGCACTCGAGCAGATAGGCACGTAGGTAGCAGGCAGACCCCGTGTTGATGAAGTAATCATAGTTGACTGCCTCGCCTGTGCTATTCCACAAAGATGCCCGCAAACAAAATTGGATATGCATGTTGGCTTTCATTTTGAATTCAGCCAAAAAAAAAAACCTTGGTATGTCAGAAAGCATGGAGACACCTTCACGGACTGTTGGCTACGCCTCAGCAAAGCTTTACAACAGTCTGTTAGACAAAAAAGAGACTGATGCAGATACCTTAATAAGCATCCCATCTGTGAGGTCATCGGGATATTTCAAACAACTTTCAGCTCTCATTAGTTTAGGGATTTCCACAAACATGTCCTTATCTTTTGTAACTTTTGCAGCCAAACTTCCTGGGAAAGCCTCTGAGCTGGGTGACATTCTTACCCATGGGTCAGCCTGCAGTAATGAGCCACCAATTTATGTGTCCTTTGCACTCTCGGGCAGTATATGTTTGTATTAACCTTTCATGTGGTGAATATTTTCCTTTAACCATGTAATTCTTTGGCTTCTACCATGCAAATCTCATTATTCCTAATAGGCTGCAATTAGGATCTCCAAGCTGTTGATCACTGTCATTTGGAACAGCAAAGGGCATTTTCCAAGAATAAGTGCTTTTTCTGCTATATTAATGATGGAATGTGTAACAGAGACTATGCCTGAAAAGTAATGGTGAATAATGGAGCTGCAGGCTAATGGGACTCCTTATCAACCCTTTGGTTTTGTACGTTCAATTAACACAGAAGGTATAGCATAGACTACTGTTTCACATAAAACACGCCATGCACGATGCTGAACAGAAATGAGATTCACAATTTTTCAAGTCTGCTAGCCCTGAATGAGTAAATGGGAGTTTCTTACAATTTCTTACAGTTTTATGCACTTGAAAGAGATAAAGCAGGTTCATCAGCACTCGTCCACCTATTAGGTCATTATTGCACTAATAAATGCCCCTTTAAAGAGGATGTTGTAATGCTATTTTATTTTCTAAGAACTCCCATGTCTGTATTCAGAATTTGTTGGACTGGAACATATTGCTTCTTAAGGTGAAGGTGAATAATATCCACAGTTCTTATTCAGATCTTTCTTTGGCTACTGCTATTTTCTCAGTCTTGCATGAAGGACATGGGTGGAAAAGGAGAACTGGTGAAGCACTATAGCAGATGAATGCAGTATGAAGAAGTAAGAAGAGATGCCAAGGAATATTTAGCTGCAGGACTTCAAAAGATGAAAACAAAAGTCTTGAATAGGATGAGAAAAAAAAAGAATAGCCCTAGGAGTGAGCCAGAGGTGTGTGTGCATGTGTGTGGTTGGAGGGGCATTTGTCCAAATTAAGATGAAGAGACAAATGTGATTAGGAAAAGAAAGTGAAAAATAGAGGCTAGCCAGAAGACACTGCAGTATTTCAGGACTGGGATAATCAACAGCTGGACTCAAGTTTTGGTGGGAAGGCTAAAGCAGCAGTAAAATAGAGAAGAAATTATGAAAAAAGGCCTGGAGATGGCAGCTGTGCAAATGGGGAGTAAATGATCAAAGACCACCATGATCTGAAGAGCACGAAGGTGGGCAGGGCAATCGTGAAGGTTAGGAAGAGCAGAGTAGATTGGGAGAGATTAATTTCACTTGGAGGTACAAAGCTATATTCTGATCACATTTTCTATTCCAACTGTCTTCATTTTTGGTCTGCTGTAAATTGAACATAAGGTTTATTTCCTCCATTATTAGCCTTCCTTTTCCAGCGCTGTGTGTTGGCTCACTTGATGCATGTAACAACAGTCTTTTCAATGGAAATAGAAATTGTTTATGAAGTTTCAAATTACCTGAGTAAGGAAAGGGAAACTCTTCAGTTCAGACTTTCTCAGCTACCCACTGCTGACACAGGCTCTTCTGACCTTCCACAGATTCCCACCAAAATTAACAAAACCTGAAAGAACTCGCTTAGGAAGCGCCACTCAGAGCATATTTGCATCACTACGAACAGCCTTAAGTTAGGATGTAACCAGTTCTGTGGGCTTGATAATCATTTCTCTCATTTCCTCCTTGATGTGTACCTAACATACCAATCTTGCCTATTTAGAGTTTACATTAGGTATCAGCAATGGCTTTTCTGTTTGTGCTTTCCAAAACTGCCCTTTCATGAAGAAGTTTCTTTGGAGCTGCATAAATGATCCCAGGTAGGTTGGCTTCTAGGTTTCTCCCTTTACTCTTTTTGTATTCCCTTACAAATTTTATAAAATATGGTCTTTAAACACAACAATCATCACATGCTTCATGATATTTATCCGTATTTTCCTGTTGGTTTTCATCTTTACAACATGTGCACTCAGATAGAGCTAGTATGGTTTTCCTTTCACTGTTCCATAAAATAGGGGTAGCTTACGCACATTTGAAAAGGGAATTTTAACAACAGTAAAATCTCTTTCCTGTCTCAGAGAGAAATGTTACTGTGTGTTAAATACTATGTTTTCCTGGTGCAAATTTCATGTAATTCAGAACAGACAAGTAAAACGTACCGTTCAACAAAAAAAAGTGAGTACGGAAGAGAGGTTGAATAGCCAGTCCTGATCATCGAGAACTAATGCAAATAGTGGCCAATGCTTTCCAAAGGATTTCTGCAAAGATACATCAAGAGTATTTTCATCCAACAAAGGCTGTATTTGCATATGGGATTGAAAATTTGTGTATGTTTCATGATGCTGAAGTACCACACACAAACCATTCATGAAACACAAAGCTCTTGCTGCAGATGTCCTCCAAAGATGTCACCTTTCCTATACTGTGTGATATGGGATTAATTTTTGGAACTGACAAAAGTACAGATATCTCAAAGGAGAGCAAATTTAACCCAGATGTTCTAACCAGATCTTGGCCTCCTCTCTTCAAAGGCTACAAAGGAAGCCCCTTCATAGGACTTGCAGCAAAAGCAGGGGATGGTGTTTTAGACAGCTAAGATAGCAAAAGCTCTTTTGTTAATTTGAACTGATACATCTGAACTGATGATTCACAGCATCATGGTAACCTTTCTGCAGAACTATGTTAAACAATACAATTTTGTGTTTTCAGCAACAATTTAATGGCATGTTGTCAGCAATAAGTTTTGGGAAGTATTCAATATTTGGGAAGCAATCAATATTTAGGAAGCATCTAATCTGTAAGACGTCCTTTCTTTCTGTTTCCTGGAAGCACCTAGAGATGCAATAAAGGCAGCTTTGCTTCCATGAGCCAGGCATAGCCTTCATGCTGTCAGCCATCTCCACCTGCGAGGACACACAAACGATGCATGGTTCTAACTCCACAAACCATTAGCCTTAAAATGTATATATGTACTTAGTGATACAAAGACACAACTGTAAAAAATGTAAAGCAAATAAGATTATCACGAAGAATAGCAACTGCTGTCAGAAACCTGACTTCATGCTCTGTAAGATAAAGAAAAGCAGTATTTATGAGTAATTATTAGCTCTTCTGTGCTCTTCATAGATTAATTACTCTATTGTAGGTTTGGGGGTGTGTGGGAGGGGCACACATAGCCTAGATCTTAATATGATAGGCTAAACATGGGTATTTAGAGGCATCTGAGATGTCCTGGATCTCTTTGCCCCAAGATGCCACCCAGAAGATTATGTCTCCTGTAGAGCCCCTGTCATGTTTGTCCTGCACAGAAGTCTCGTATCCGTATCTGTAATAAATTACCATTCAAGAATGGACTAGAAAATTCCCTGAGCATCTAACAGCCAAAAAGTCTGCAGAGCAGTATCCCAGTGGCCCAGAGGCCTGCTGATAATGAGGCAGTGAAAGTCATCACATCATGAAGAGACATCTCCTTTTGCATGTGATAGTCAAGATTTGTCAACAAGCAACAAAAGAGTGGAAAGAAGGCTCAAAACAAGTTGGTCACCATGAGCCCTGCCACAAAGATGGAAGGAACTCTGCCCATGCACCACCTCCTTTGCCCTGGGGACATCCCTGTTTGCAAACAGGCAACCCTGAAATGCACAAAGTGATGGAGAATGTGCCTCACACCTAGACACACCTCTTCAGTTTCTTAACTCCAGAGGCACCTTTCCTCCTTTCAAGATCATCAGATAAGAAAATACCAAAGCTGAGGTCAGGCGTGAATTAGTAGCATATCCTCAGTAATTGCTAGCGGTTATATGGTTTTACTCTGTGGTACCTGTAGGAAACGCAAAGGGCTTGTCCCTCCCAGGAAGCCTTTGCAATACAGCACAGGATAATAGCACAATCATGGTCTATCATTTCTGGCTAGCTGATCCACTGCCACAGTAACTTGTTTGCCTGCACAGAACTAATGGAAACCTAGTACATGCTAAATGCCAGCATGAAAACAGACAAATTTCCACCAGATTGTCATCAGGCCAATTTTAATTTTAATCTTTCAGTGCCAAACAATTCCTTCTGTTGAGGGCTCCAGATGGGATAAAAAAAAACGCAAATAAGAGTCTAATCAGCATGACAGAAAGGGAAGATGTAGAAGCAGAGCCTTGTTTTCTACTATTTGAAAACCATCCAATGAGTCACTTAATCTGCAGCAACATGTATAGTACCAGTAGCTTGTAAATGAGATGATTAATATAAATTTTAAGACACTTTTTTTAAGATGTAAAGTTGCAGATAGTTTCCTGTAGGCAGGTGGAACACCACCTCTGGCAACATCCAAATTGTCTGAGAGAATTAAGCATCAAATTTCTTTCAGCAGCCTGTGTAAGTACTTGCCAATTTCAGTAGATACAATCTCACTAATAATATTCCTTGCACTTCCTTTCACGTTGTTTTTGGTTGGATCTTTGTAAGGTTTTGTTCTGGAAATCAACTGAAACAGAGAGAGGTTTGAAAAATTAGATTCCCTCTTTTTCCAAATATTTTTTCTCCATATTTTACTAAGCTTATACTGCAATAACTGCGTTTTCTAAATTGGAAAGGTGCTTCATGCTTAATCAGTAGATGCTGATGTCTTCTTTTCTTGCTCTTTATAAAGAAATTATCCATAAAGGTAGATAACAGGAAAAGAAAACACAGAGAAGTAGGCTGCACAAAAGCAGCTGTGTAAACTTCACTCCTTCAGCCTGTATCCTCCATTTACCTTTAGTAGACTGAGAACAGATACGTAAAATAAATTAAAAGAAGAGACTCAAGAAGTGCAAGCGGGCACTCATCCAGCAGGGCCTGAAGCAGTCTCCACTGCATACAGACAGTGGTGTGGCTTTGGCACCCTGGTGTGAAAAAGAGGTAAGGACACAAGCAACTTCAACCTCTTGCAATTTTAGTTATACTAGTGAGAGTGAAATACTGCCTACAGTTCCCAGTGAAAAAGTGCCAAACCATTTGCCTGTGTAGCCATGTGCAGGGCTGTGCCAGAGGAGTGCAGGCTCACTGATGCGACAGGGAGAGGGTAGTGCTTCACACATAGAATGGGCTCAGTGGTCGTTCACTTTCAGAGAGGTGGGTCAGGAAAGTTTGTCCTCAAAAACAATACAAACGGGTGGTGAGTGATTGTATTCTCTTCCCTTGTTATTGCCCTTATCATTATTATTATTATTGGTGGTAGCAGCAGTGGTTTGTGTTATACCTTAGTTACTGGACTGCTCTTATCTCAACCCAAGGGAGTTACATTCTTTTGATTCTCTTCCCCATCCCTCCGGGAGCGGGGGGCGGGAAGCGGGGGGAGTGAGAGAGCAGCTGCGTGGCTGACTGAGCTTAAACCATGACACCCACATTTCTACAAATTCAAATGATAAACTGATCTCTCTCTTTGCATTAAATAAAATTGAGTAAATTTTTGTTTGAAAGAGTAAAATATTTGTAAAATAAATTGAACTGTAGCTCTCTTTCTTAATTGTTCAAAACCCTCAGCTCTGTCTGCTCCAATACGGCAGATAACCCACTTTAAAAACACTTATTCCAGCACTAACTGCACTGACTTTATTTAAGGTGATTCCATGTCTGCTACGGTTAAAATTGCTGTGGAGG
Source organism: Psittacus erithacus (assembly GCA_009867235.2). Classification (NCBI taxonomy): domain Eukaryota; kingdom Metazoa; phylum Chordata; class Aves; order Psittaciformes; family Psittacidae; genus Psittacus; species Psittacus erithacus. The sequence continues at coordinate 115,124 of WYDI02024579.1, read as the reverse complement.
CCTAGTATGTATTAGACTCTACTTCTACAGATATTTCTGTATAGATGGATGCACGTGCAAAAGTGATCTTAGTGAAGACATTGGGATGAAACACCAATGCAAAAGGTACAGGTAAGTGCCTATGGTAGGGTACATAATTAATTTTCCACAGCCAACAGGTGTCATATATTTGATATAATTGGGGAGGAAAGAGTGTGGACAGACCCTGGAGGCAGCTAGTAATAGGACATGCTCTTCAGAGTTTTTCGCTGCAAGCACAGTCCAATGGTTCTTATCAATGCTACAGTCAAACACCCTGTAGGATGGAGAATGTTGATTCAGCGCTGGCAGTGAAACAGCTACCCTTGCAAAGAGCCTGAGAAGAGGTCTGCCCTGAAGAAAGGCAGCTTTCTGCTAAATCAGTTTTAAACTAATTCACAGGAAGTGGCGCAAAATTAAAGTCCCTCTGCAACAGTGACCCTGTTTCAGGATTGTCTCAAGTTCACTATAGCAGGCTTTAATCTGTATGCAAAAGACCACGTTCAGTGAGCTTGCTGCCAATTAAGATAATTTATAGAGAACATGATGCTTAATTTCAAACCTCACAGTTTCAAGTAGGAGAGGGCAGGCTCTGAATTACTATAGATGGGAGACTCCCAACAGAGTTGACATGCGGCAGGAAACATTTGGCTGCAGGCAGACATCCCGGAGTGATGGAGGACAAGATGTCCCTGCCCTGCCTTGTCTGGGCTGCCACCTGCTGGCTTGTGAGAGCCCTCCTGTCCCTTTCAGTCCGCATTAGCTCAACTAGTGTCAGCAAAACCGACTAATTTCAACTGAAGAGTACTAGGAGGAGGAGGGAGGGACATTTTGCAGGAGGTGGAGGCTGCAGCCAGTCCCCTGCAAGTGCAGATAGGCCGCAAACCACATCTCAGGATACTGTACAACAGCAAGCTTAACTCTTGTATACCATCAAAACTTTGCTGCTGGCAAACTTTTTATCCAAACCTTTGCTTTTCCTGCAGGTATGTGTAATTTTTTAATTATTTTAGAGTATTTTTGAAAGTGTCACTTTCCTGGCAGGGTTCCATCAAAGCCAGGACAGGTTGCACATAGTACGAAGTCACAGAGCAGAAAGCCAAGAGCACACCAGGCTCAGAAGCTGCCAAAGGGAAGGAGCTGCTGGCAGGTTTCAACAGGCTCCCTCCAATGGAGACTTTTTAATAAGCACAAAACACTACAGCAATAAAACTGTAATGTGTTAACCTGGGGTAAGCTTGAGAATGAGCTTCCTGAAGAAACCTTGTTGTTGGTTTCCACAGAGGCACAGCCTACGCCTTATCCCAAGATATCTGGCCTGACAGCTACCAAGCCTGTCGGCACAGGGCTGATGCAGTCCTTGACTACAAATCTTAACCATCAAATTAGAATTAATTAAAAAAAAAGGCTAGGTAAATTATTGCTAGTGATTTTTAGAGGCGATGACACTGTATCCTGTGAAACAGGCGCCCATTACACAGGATCCTGCCAGCTATGCTGCATTACACTGAATATGACGAGGTACTTCTCATTATTACCTGCCGAGAAAATATAAGGGTGTTCCCAGCAACATCAATATTATTGCTAATGCCACAGACCTCAATTACAATGGTTAAAAAGTTAGACAAGACTAGACAAGACTGTTTAAGTTTGAACCCTTTACCCCTTGTCCTATCACTACAGCCCCTAATGAATAGTTCATCCCCAGCATCCGTATAAGCCCCCTTCAGATACTGGAAGGCTGCTATGAGGTCTCCATGCAGCCTTCTCTTCTCCAGGCTGAACAGCCCCAACTTTCTCAGCCCGTCTTCATACAGGAGGTGCTCCAGTCCCTTGATCATACTCGTGGCCCTCCTCTGGATTTGTTCCAACAGTTTCATGTCCTTTTTATGTTGAGGACACCAGAACTGCACACAATACTCCAAGTGAGGTCTTCCAAGGGCGGAGCAGAGGGGCAGGATCACCTCCTTCGACCTGCTGGTCACGCTCCTTTTGATGCAGCCCAGGATACTGTTGACTTTCTGGGCTGTGAGCGCACACTGAAGCCGGCTCATGTTCATTTTCTCATCAACCAACACTCCCAAGTCCTTCTCCACAGGGCTGCTCTGAATCTCTTCTCTGCCCAACCTGTAGCTGGGCCTGGGATCGCTCTGACCCAAGTGTAGGACTTTGCACTTGGCATGGTTAAACTTCATCAGGTTGGTATCAGCCCACCTCACGAGCATGTCAAGGTCCCTCTGGATGGCATTCCCTCCCTCTAGCGTATCAACTGAGCCACACAGCTTGGTGTCATCGGCAGACTTGCTGAGGGCACACTCAATCCCACTGTCCATGTCACCAACAAAGACACTGAACAAGACCGGTCCCTGAGGGACACCACTCGTTACTGGTCTCCTGCTGGACATTGAGCCATTGACCACAACTCTTTGCATGTGGCCATCCAACCAGTTCTTTATCCACCGCGTGGTCCACCTATCAAATTGATGTCTCTCCAATTTAGAGACAAGGATGTTGCGTGGGACAGTGTGGAGCACTTTGCACAAGTCCAGGTAGGTGACATCAACTGCTCTAGCCCCGTCCACCAGTTCTGTAGCCCCATCATAGAAGACCACCAAGTTGGTCAGTTCTTGCTATCTGTGTGTTCAGGAAAGGTAAATTCCATCTGAGACAGGCAGGAAAGGGCCACCAAGACAGTAAGAGAATGGGAATGCATGATGCAAAAGAAAACTGAAGGTATTTATCCTGACAAAATTAAAACTTAGCTATCATATTGCTGCTATTTAACACCCTGGGGCACACACCATGGCAGGAGAAGATCTAGCCAAGATGACTATCAAAAGGAGAGTGCTCTGTAACAGGCTGCCTGTAGGAGCAGTAAAAAAATGAACCTTATTTACAGTTTTTTACAGGTTTTAAATTAAATGTTTGGGGGGTTTTGGTGTACAGAAATCAAAAAGTCTTTCCGTTTCTCAGTTCTTGTATTTTACAAGTTGCAGCACTGTGGAACTATGTCAGCAGCATTTCTCAGCTCTGCCATGCTGCCTTCTGTGTATTGCACCTTAGCAAGATCCAGAATCCCCTGGCTTCTGGGAATGTGACTGGGGCCATGGTGACTGGGGCAGTAGCAACAGGCAAGAGATGTTGACTTTCCTGTGGTCAGGTTGCAAATTAATGATCTCAGGTCTATTACATTGAAAGGAAAATGCTGCAGCATGTTGTATTAATATAACTCCATATTTCTTAATCCATCAGGGAGAAAAGTACTGCTTTCTGCTGTACACTTTTAAAGATTTTTAGTTGTTAAAGTAATTTAAAATATTCATTAATCAATATTAGTAGATTTCAAGAAGGGTGAAAAGTAATACATGGGAAGCCTGTACTCATAGTCCATCCATCAAAGAGCAAAAGGTTAATTTGCTGGAAGTAGCAAATAAACTGATATGAAAACTTTTTGTGGTGCTGTCTAAATACATGTCCAAATCTGCTTTATATCCCAAATGCCTGGCTAAGAAGAATGCAAGTTTGGTCAGCACTGTAACTGTGAGCAGTGATATTATTCCTATGATCAAGTTGCAAATTAGAGTTCAAGACTGGGACATATGGAGAGAAGACAGCAGTCCTGATGGGGTCTATATTGGTGGGACTGATAAATAAGAACAGAACCACCAAGCCAAGAATGAAAACACGTGAGTTGGACCTGAGTCACAACAACAATTTGAATTTTATGATATATTTATATACATAACAGAATTTAGAAAATGCATTTGTCTGTTGGTGTGATAGCCCACTTTTTTTCCTGAAGCCAGAAAAACTGAGATTTACTAAAAGGGAAGGGAAGAAACAGGCATTCACATGTAATCAGTATGCAGCATAAATATTATGGGGCTGTGGAACTGAATTAAACAATGGCAATGCTGCATTGGCAGAAATAAACAAAATGCTCACATACCAACTATTTCAAAAGAAATGAAGATAAATAGCTTTCTCAGAACAGCTCTGTTTTCTAGTTATTAGATGTTGGGTTACTCCTCAGTAAGGTAAGTTTGGTGAGAGATCTTTTTGATTTATAAAACACTTTCTTTGTTGCAAATTCCCATCTATAAACAAACAAATTTATTGCAATTTAAGCTGCGGTTGTTCCTATTATACTGTCAGCTCCAATTAACTTCATCTTAATCTGGTACATCAGTTTATAATAACAGGCAGACACGGATTTCTTTTCATGAGAACAAAGTAATGGATATGGGGAGCGAAGACCTTTGTTTTTAAGGCTATAATTTGTTCTAATGCAGTAAAAACCAACAACAAGAATAAGAACAATGATGGATCCACAAATGATGTGGATGTATTGTGGTCTAACCCCAGATGGCAACTAAGTACCACACAGCTGCTTGCTCACTCTCCCCTGCCCAGTTCTGTTTAATGTCTTCATCAATGATCTGGACGAGTGGATCAAGTGCATTCTTAGTAAATTGCAGATGACACCAAGTTGGGAAGAAGTGTTGATCTGCTTGAGGGAAGTCTACAGAGGGATCTGGACAGGCTAGATCAATGGGCTGTAGCCAATGGTATGAGGGTCAACAAGGCAAAGTGCCAGGTCCTGCACTTGGGTCACAACAACCCTATACAATGCCACAGGCTTGGGGAAGGGTGGCTGGAAAGCTGTTCAGTGAAAGAAAAGCTGGGGGTGCTGACTGACTGATGTACATGAATCAACTTGTGCTCAGGTGGCCAAGAAGGCCAACGACATCTTGGTCTGTACCAGCAGTAGTGTGGGAAGTAGGGCCAGGAAAGTGATCATCTCCCTGACCTGAGTACTAGTGAGGCTGCACCTTGAATCCTGTGTTCAGTTCTGGGCCTCTCATTACAAGAGACACTGAGGTGCTGGAGCAGGCCCAGAGAAGGGCAATGAAGCTGGTGAAGAGTCAGGAGAACAAGTCTGATGAGGAATGGCTGAGGGAACTGGAGTTGTTCAGTCTGGAGAAAAAGGAGGCTCAGATGCGGCCTTATCATTCACTTCAACTACTTGAAAGGAGGATGGAGCAAGTGAAGTGGGTGTTGATCTTTTATCCCAAGTAACAAGTTATAGAACAAGAGGAAATGCCCTTACATTGCATCAGGGGAGATTTAGATTAAATATTAGGAAAAAAATTGTCACCGGAAGGGTGATCAGGCACTGGAACAGGCTGCCCAGGGAGGTGGCTGGGTCGCCGTGCCTAGAAGTATTTAAAAGATACATAGATGTGGCATTAGGGACATGGTTTAGTGGTGGACTTGGCAGTGCTAGGTCAATGGTTGGACCTGATGATCTTCAACATCTTTTCCAACCTAAATGATTCATGATTCTATGATTTTGGTGCTGGCCTGAACCACTACTGGTATTCATCTCACTGAGAAAATCCCTCATTACAAGACCTTCTCCAGTATCAGTTTAATAGCCTCTGCACTGCCCACTGTAGTGGTGAGAGTGCCACTTCCCAAGCAGCATCACCCAGGCAGGCAGTGTGGAAAGTTTAGTTTAATAATTTTCTCTTGCTGTTTAAACAGGTTAAGTAGATTTCATTTTTGCCAAATACTTTACATGGAATAAATCATTCGAGAGTCCGGACAGTTATGTTGAAAGAATTAATTTCTGTGTGACAGCACCTGTCATCACTTTTCCATTGAATCAAAAAGCAGCTCTCGAAGACAGCTCCAGTTGAATAAGTTAGTCTCTTACTTACAAGGCAAAAAGTAACTATGCTTCTTAAAAGCTTCAAATATTTTGTTTGATGGCTAATGTTAAAAGGAAATAAAACAGTTTTAAGAATTAGTAAGAAGATAGCCTGAAGTGCTTCACTATGGTTTGCTAAGTATTTTTTCCCATGTGACAAAGTAATCTTTCATCTTTTCTGGTTTGTGGGTCTAGATTTCACAATGTGGGTGACGCAGGTGACATAACTGTGGATCTACATCTCCTGGCTTTTCCCTCTGGACTCACCAGAGGGGCATGAGGACAACAACCAGGTCCCTCCCCTCTTGTAAGAACTGCACTTTTTCCTACCTATAGATTACTTCTTAACCTCTTGACACAAACCTGCATGCAAAAGAGGCGTGCTCTGAGCAGGTGAAAACTGGAGGAAGGAGCAAGCAGTGACTATGCAATTGCCCAGGGAGAAAAATAGGGAAGGAGAATCTCACAGCTGACATCTTTACAGGAACAAAATAACATATCAATAAATCTCCTCTTCTACAATGATCCAGCAAGTGTCAAAATCCTCCTTTTTGTAGCAGAAGCATATGGATCTGGAAATGACCAGCTAGCATACATGCCAATAATGACCAGCCACAACAATTCTTCTCTGTTCAAAACTTACTTGATGTTGTAAGTGTTCAGGATTTGCTCAAATAAATGCCCCAAACAAACATTTCCAACAGGTAAACAGGCTGTCCCATCTGTCTAAAGTCTTAAGGAAAAAGGAAAGTCCTGAATTCTGCTCCCTAGGACATAACACTGAAAACCCAAAGATTGGGAAAAAACCCAAACCAGATACTGAGAAAGTGTAGCCCATGAAAATACAGCTCCTCACAGCAGCTAGGCACACTCTTGACGTACAGACAAATTAATATGTTGTTTAACACCAATGAGGTTTGGCAAGTACGTTTACCTACAGGCTCAAAAGATCAATGATGAAAAGCATTGAAGTTGCAAGTTTAATGCTAAGAGGGTTGATTTATGCAAATTTCACCACTATCTCAGGCTCTATATCCCTTCTAAACCTGTTCTTGAGCCTTTCCAAAGTAACTGAACATTCCCACTATTCACAGAAGTATCCATTCCTCTTACCAGTCTTGCTGACTTCCGAGCCTAGTTGCTACTTCTTAGATATGAATCTCAAGCTCCAGCTGTATATAAAATGCATTTCCTTTAATCTATTTGGAATTTGTTCATATTTCATCTCTGACTGTCCCCTTGCTCCTGTGTTGTGAGAAAGGTTATAAAAGCAACAAATCTAACTGCTCAAACTGCTTTATGATGTTGTCCAATTTTACACATTCCCTTTTGCTTATGCCCTTCCTTATTCCCTGTGGAAGCTTGGATTCATTGGAAGCAGCAAGAGCAGCCTCTTTCTACTCTTCCTGTGCTAGGAGGTGAAACTGAGAAAGCTTTGCTACCTCTACAACCAGAAAGGGACTGACACATCATGCCTTTTTCATGTGTCAGCCTGAGGCATCATTAGAAAATAATTTGCTTGTAGACTTCTTCATTCTCAGGTTGACAAAGGCAATGAGTAAATTAGACTATCAGGTGCTTTCCTGGGTGACTGTCTTGGTTGTCAGTCATTAATAAAAGCAGCTCCCACCTCAGATGTCAATGGATGAAACACAAGTAATTCATTTAGTCACCTTAAGACGCTTCTAAATCCAATGCCGACTTCTTTCCTTTCAAGTTAGAAACTTCACTCCTCTTCTAAAGTGTTGCTGATGGCAAGTGTTGCAGAGCTGCGCAAATCATTACCTTTTGAACACCTTCCTTTAGGTTTCAGTGTTACCATTTCAAATCCATCTAAGAAATGTGTTTCCTAAAAGGAATAGGGATTACACTGCCATGATGGGCTAAGGAGAATGCAAGCTTTGTTCTAGTGAAAGCAGAGACTCAGATTTCAAATGTCATTGTTTTCTTAATGCTTTTCACAGCAAAGTCTGGTTTCCCATATTACAGATATACAATTACTGAAGAACTGAAAACTACCATGAATGAGTTGTACTACATGGTATAAAACTTATGGCAAGTGACAGTCCTCATCTCAAAAACCTTAGCAGGAAAGTGGACCCCAATGTCTTACTCGTGCAATGCACACAATTTTTAAAGAGTCAGAAATGACAAAAACTGAAATACTTGGATTCTTCACAGCTCAGCCTATTTTAACTTTACTCCCAGAGCCACTTCATCCCTTTGAGCAACATCTGTTACATGGGGAGGTCTCATATATTGTTTTATAATGCAAAGCCCAAAAGCTTCATCGGAAACTAGAAAAGTTTCAGCTACTTCTGAAGTTGTAATAGAAAAGTATGGGCATAAATAGTTTCCTCATGAAGGCATGCAGGTGAGATGAATGCATCTAGATCTGGGTCCCTACTGTCTTTACCACAGTTAGTGGTTGAAAAGACAGAGAGCAGGAGTTCCAGCAAATCTCTCTGTAACAGAGATGTATTTGGGTTTGATGAGTGTAGATGGGTTTGTTGCTGATTAAGCAAGAAGCAACTTTTATCAACCATAAAAAATACGAGTTGGGATTGCTTAGTCTGATGCCATGAGGAAAAAAGACTGGGCTGATTGCAACAACCTTTGGATAAATCACCTGCATCAGAAACCCAAGCCAATCGTCCGAGTCCCGAGTATGCATATTCACAGTATTCAAAATATGCAGACTAAATAGCTTAGAAAAGGCTCAAATGACCCTACAATGCAGCCTTCTCCTGCACTGCTGCAAGGCACACTCACTGCCCAAAGTCTTATGTCATACCACCATTTACTGGCACACCAAGGTGGGCACGTACCCACTGTGCACCTTGTCCACCCCCAGACCGGTCCCTTCTGGCAATGAGTGCTTCAGCAGCTTGAATGCAGCCCCCACACACTGCTAGAAGAGGATGGAGCACAGGAGACCTGCCATCCTCAACTCTCTGGGGATCCAGTTGGGCCTGATGCTGCTGCTGGGAAAAGCCATGTGTAAAGACTGACAGTCAGAGACTGAAGAGAAGAAGAAAAAGAAATATCAGTGTTACAGTTCTATAGATTAAAAAGAGATTATGAATAGAGCTGAAAAAGCTGTCACATAAACAATAAAATTGGCAAAGTAGCACTTCATTTTTGCTCAGTATTGTTTTTTGATCAAAACCTTGTGTGCTATTAATGCTCTCTCTGCAGCGCAGCATGAAAGAGAAGAACATGACACATCAAGAAAAGAGTGTTGAAGAATGATTGATGGTAGCAATACCTCATAGCTCTTTAGTGGAAAGCTGGACTGAGAAGCAACATATATGCATAAAAAGTAGGTGCAGTATTGAGCTTTGTGGGGCTTCATAACGCATAAGGTAATCAGAAACAAATTTATCAAGAGACTGATGTGGAAGACAGGAGGAATACCCTCTGAACAGGTCTTTCTTAAGATTCAGTACTTCAGCACTGGCAAAAGCACTGCCTTACTCTTGGCCAAGAGACGGAAGCTACTCATTGTGCACCCTTTCATTAGTCCTATAGGAATGGTGTGAGCAGTGAAACTAATGAACCTTCCCCTGTGGATTTGCATCTTGTGGTTGAGTTGTCTCTTAAAGGATGAGCTTTTAATGAAGGCTGCCCTTCAGCAAACCTCTGATGATACATCTCTTTTCTGTCCAGTTTGACTTTATAGGAATGTCCAGGACTCAGGGGATCTCTGTCCCTCTAGTCCAGAGCAGACAGCGCATTCAAAAGCTGTTTGCAGGGCTTTAAGTCGCACACATAAGTGCAGTCAGCAAGTACTTGCTTGCTTTGTCTCCCCAGGAAACTAGCTAAATCCAGACACTGTCCTTCTCTGCTTATTAAAGGAAAGCATTCAAGAGAAATGTGAACAAATATTTTGCAGAACTGCTGCCTACTTCTTTTAAATAATTGCTGCATTAAGGGAAGTTGGAACAGCCTCAGAGATCAACACATAGTTCAGATTTCATGAATAGCTGAGCTGAAAAAGCCAGGAAGAAAAACAGTCCAAAAAGACTGTAGGTGGTCAAGCACATCTGCTAAGACACTTGAATGGGATCAGACTGAAAAAACAACGATGAAAAAAAAAAGATGGACCAGTGCTGCAATGGCAATAAGACTCAGTTCCTTCCCCCTTTGTACCATTTTCTGACCAAAATACCTTAGGTTCTAGAGGAAGACAACTGGGAGTCAGTCCTGCAGCCAGGTACTGGAACTTAAGTAAATACAGTGGAGACAGTTTTATTCCATTTCACACCTTCTAAGCACATATTTTATATATGTGCTTCCAACATAAACGAAAACAGCAAATAGACTTAGCAGGCAAGAGCCATTGCCAGCCTGTTTAACTGCATGAAATTGTTTCAATAAACATAAACACAAAGAATGCAAAGGGAAGCTAATACTTCAATAATATCAACAATCTTTGGTTGTTCAGTCCTTCGATGACCCAAAAGGAAAGTAAACTTATCAAGCTGGGCATGTGATTGATGCTCATTTTTGTCGCTTTTCCTCTAGTAATCTAGTACAATTTGTTATGTTTGTGGTTTACAACTTAGATGAAAGCAGGCCAGCATCCTTAAATGCTCAAAATATAAGCAAATTTGCTTCTGCACTATCAAACTATTTATCTTATAAACAACTAGTCTTGTTACATAAGATATATGTGCTGTGCACTTGCAAACCACATTATCAGCTTCATTTAACTTCAGTCAAATCCATGCCCTAACAAGTATCTATCAAGATAACATGAATGACATCATGTATTTTGCCATAAGGTGTTTTACAACTCATACCTGGCTAGACAGTGTTTATTCCTCAAACTCTTCCTTAATTACAGATACTGCTAAACTATCTCATGTGTGTGCTAGTGCTCTGAAACACACCATGTAAACACACCTTGGAAAACTGACTTACCACCTGTGGGGTAGATGATATCATACTTCCTTGATGGCATCACCATAAACCCTCAGTTCACATTTGCTTGTAATATGAGATGTGGGAAACATATGCTGAATGTAGCTAGAAGAAAAAAATTATACATTTTACCTTTAATTATTTCAACTTTCACGGTATAGCCAAGGGTTTTGTGGGGTTTATTTTAATGTTCTTTACCAGTTATTGTTGTCTTCATTCTCACCCATGATCTTTTCAAGCTGGTGTCCTCATTGCAACATATGCTTCTTATGCTAGGAGACACCAGCTTTGGCACAGAATACAATTTTAGTGAAAATAAAGGAACTGGCCACATATACCATGGAATAACTGATCTACTGTAGACACACAGGTTTAGCCTGAACCCTCCCATCTTCCCTAAAGCAGGTGCCAGTCAAAAGAAATGCTGAGTACTGAGTGTACTAAGCCAGAGAAGATCTGTGGGGATTGAAGAACATGCCAAACCTTACTGGGATACAGAAATCCCTTGTAACTTGCACCAAATCCCATAACAGTCCCACATTTCATGTCTCTAATAGGGAAAACACCTGATAATTTGGTGCAGTAATTAAATGAGTCCTCTATGTCAGCTATGAGCAGAGAAATCTACCATGATCACAGAGCAACTACACTTCTACCAACTTCGGAGAGGAAATTTATCCTAGTAGGAATTAACATCTGCATTAGGCTCTTGTGTGTCTGCCCAGTTTTCATAATTGCCCTCTTCCTGTTTTCTGTATGAAAAAGAGCAGATATTTCAAATGACAAAAGATATGCTGCAGAAATGTTTTAGTTCCACAGCCACCAGGGATAGTTTCTGAAGAGATGACATGGACAGTTATCAAAGGAAAGAAATGAAAGATGAATTTGATGAAGAAGATGGTCCTACCTGTGTACTTTACTCAAATATACACACACTGTGTTTTTTCAAGCACCAAAACTGACTAGCTAGAAGATGAGGAGCAGAACTCAAGGGTAATGAAAGTGTTTTCCAAGCAGATCATAAAAACAGTTCCTGCTACAGCAGAAACAGCTGCTCCTGGGGACACATAAACCCCTGTGTCATTCACATGGGAACAGGAAATACTCCTAATCATTGCAACACTGTCAGGATAATAAACTAATAAAAGTAATGAAATTCAAAGGTAGCTATATATCCACATAGTTAACTATTATAACTTATTCATACTGCATTTGTTCAACCTTTCTCATTACCTCATGAGATCTTTCTGCAGGACATGTAGCATTGAAAAGAAACTGCTTCCCACTCTGAAAAGATGGCCACGATAATACAAATTGCAATCCTTGGGTTGTGTGCCACAAGATTTATCTTAAAAAAAAAGTTAAAAACATTTTCGCTCTACTACTTTTGCTCTTTTGGATACTCTGTCCAGTTTTAGGCTCTGGCTTTAAGAATAACAGGGCAATAGCAAAGTGCCTGGAAAAAAAAAACGAACAAGAATCACCATCTATCTAGGAGCTATAATATACAAGGAGGCTGGGGGACTCCATCTAGAGAAGACCGAAAGGAGATACCATGTCAGACTTCAAATATATAAAAGGCTGCAGACAGAAGAACCTATTCTCCAGATCCCTAATGGGTAAAAAGTGATGCGTCTGAACTGCAGGAAAGAAACATGAAGTGTGACCTTTGGGAAAGGGCAACAAAGCCCCAGACATACCATCAGAGGACAAAGGGGGATCTTCATCAGGAAAGGTTTTCAGGAGAGCTTAGGCACGCATCTGTTGGAAGTGCTACAGGAGTATTTGCTTCAGGCTTGGCAGCAGCAGGGTGGGATCTGTTATACCTGAAAATCTTTCTCAGTCCTGAATGGCTGCAGCTCTGTACACTCTCTCTGCAATTTCCAGTTGAAGTTTTCAGCTGCTTCACCTCCTAGGCTGCTCCATCTTGCCCACTGGGACATAAAGCCAAGGAACAACGCAGTAGGGAGCTCTGTGTCCTCTGGATGCTCGTACATGTATTGCTGGTACTATGAGTAGCCCATCTATAGCCAAGGCTGTGGCTCCAGGTCTGTGCATGTGAGCCATGCACATGTGTCTTCTCCCATGAGTCTGGACATGACCACATCCATAGTGGAGTTGGAATTATTTGTCCGAAGAGATACCTAATAGACGTAACAAATAATTCACTCCCTGACCGCATGTGAAGTTGACTGTTTGTTGCCATGAGTATTTTTCTACCATGTTTCGTGTTTTAAACCTGTGTTTTGTTGATAGATTTCCCAAAAAACTTCATGAGAAGTGCCAGGAAAATGTTTCAAGCAGAGTGAGCCAGCGTCATCAGCCAGCTTCAGCACTTGAGATTAAGATGGAAGTGAGTGTGATGCCTAGCTAATTTTATTACAGGTCTGATTTGTCAAAACAAACTTTGGGAAACAGCAGAAGTGGGTGCATGTATTTATTTCTCCTGGTGTAGAAGATGCTATCTTTTTTCTCATTTTCTTAGTAAGATAGAAAATATCTGTCAAAAGTTACCTATCAGTGGGAACACTTAGCAAAGATCTGCTCAACTGTGAAAAGGTATCAGGTATAACAGGTAATGCCAGGCAAAAAGTATAAAAAAGAAAAATGAGTCTGTAGATCAGGTACAGTGACAGAAGTAATTAAATTTTATTTTACTGCCAAGCAAGTAAAAAATGTCAGGGTTGGCCCCTGGAAAGTCCCTAATCACGTTGTTTCAGCCTTTTCTCTCTAAAACGGAATTTTAATAATTACCCATCTCACAAGGTGCTGTACTGCTGTGCTTAGGAGTGACTGCAAAAGGATCTGTGATTACCTTAAAAAAAAATGTTATTCACTTTATTATCACTATAATCTGTGTACATTTATGCAAATGCATCTACATCCCCAGGTGATCAATTTCAGATGCTGGCTGGAATTTAGAGGTAAGTAATTAATTACACTTAGATTGTTCCTCCATATCTTAGTATAATTGATTGACAGCGATATTAATTCCGGTCTACAAACTGTTCTGCTGTATAATCTGGACAGTTGCCCAGAAGAAGTGATTTCTTAAATCAGGAATAAATCATGAAGAGCCTACTCAAAATTCATCTTATAATATGAAGCAAGGATGCTGTAGAGCAAAAGATGGGAAGGATGGGTACATTAAAACCACAGTAAACAACTCATTTAAAAATGCCTGATGCAGGCTTAGTAAACAGAATCCTTACCTGCTGAAACAATAATTTCAAATTACCTTGATGGAAGAGTAAGAATTATGGACCATACAGAACAAGTGAGGCTACAACTCAGTAATACAATTCCAGAAGGCAAGTATACTTGGAATATAGATCAAAAAACCCTGGAGTATGTAAAACTATTACAAGCTCACTCTGTTAGATCAGATTAGTCTCTGAAGAGATATGGTCACCAATGCAGAGATTATGCCAGACAACACAGGATTTTTACACAGGATTTTTTTTCGCACACACAAGTTTGTCCTGCCAGATAATCTGGTAGTACACTGAGGTGGCTTTAGCGTGCAGCCATGGATACTACTGTTCAGTGTGCTGGGAGAGGACTGGCCAGAGAAGTGTGTGCATGATGCGCTATTTCTTTGACTTCCGAGAAATAAGAACTTAAAAGACAGTTAAATGAAGGGGTTGCAGGTGTTATCATTACCCAAAAGCAGGAATGCTTATCAATGTGAACATTAAAAATCATTTAACAAGACTGTCAAATAACAAGATTGAAAAAGCACTCATATATGAGTGACATTACCAGGACTAAGAAGAGTCACCTTTAGAGCTATGTAGGAGAAGAGGTATATGGTCTTGCACAGAGCAGGCAGGTCCCTGGTTGCCCTCTTTTGAGCGCTTAGTGAAAGTGCTTGGTGAAAGTGCATTCAAGTGCACCAGGGCCACCAGCAGCCCTGCTCTACAAAGCCATCTTTGGCCACAACAATCCTGAAACAGACCCCTCATTCACACCCATCAAAACAAGGTAAAAACATGTCAGTGATGGCAGAGAAACATTTTTCTAAGCTGCCAAAACCTCCAACAGGTAGCATTTTCCAGTGTTCTGTTTTCTTGGTACAAATCTTTTTCTAGTTTTTAAATCTTGTGTAATGATCAGGCATGTTTTGACCGTAGATCCATTAGAGCTAGAAAAAAACCACAGTCCTCATTACTTTTTAAGCCATCCACTGAAATACTGAAGTCCTTATGAGCCTAAGTAAGCCAAAGAGTTTCCATCTCTTAAACTTTCCTATAGATCTTGCTGCTTTGCTCTTACCTTCCTCCAGTCTATCCAAATGTCTTTTAAATATAGTGATTAAATTCAAGTTCTCCTGCCATGACTTTATCTTGGCAGGAAGAGACTTAACAGTCACCACCTGGGTCTTACATGTTATTCTGCTTCTTAACCATGCAGACTGACATCTGCCTTTTCCAACATCCTCGCACCTTGTATTACATTTGTGATCTATCATGACATCAACTTCCTCGATGCTACCTACTAAGACTATCTGTATCTCCCTCCTCTCTCATACCTGGACTATGCACTCTCTACAGGAGTGACTCTGCCCGCTATAGAAACACCAAGAATAAATTACACTGCAGTGGATTGTTGCTGCTACCACATTTTACACATGCAGTGCTTCAGATCCACATCCACTTCTGATGCTTATCCAGCTGAAGGTCACAGTAGCTGGTTTGTCCTCCTGATCTCATGTTAGGGTTCTTATCTGGGAATTTAAAATCTTCAGTAGACAGAAGACATACCTCATGGTCCAACAGCCACTGCTTTGCAATACAAGAATTGCAAATGATGAGAATTAGATAGATACCATGAACCAATCTCAACCATTCTACTTTCATCATAAAACCCACATTACCTTCAGTAGGACTTTCTCTTGCATGCACGTACAACTGAAATGTGTGCCTTCTGCTTATTTACAGCTTCTTTATACCTGCCTCCTCACACTTTTCTTTGGAAAACATAACTCAGGATTACTTTAATAAAGGAAAAGGAAAATATTTTCCTATGCATGTCACACACTTTTTCACAGCCATATGCTGGTGGGCTTTCTTGCCCAGGGGAAAGGGAAAGGTCAAAGCACAAAAATACCCAAGTCTTCTTCAGCTTTCGCCCTGGGATACAGTTTATTATCTAAACATCAAATTCATAAAGTAACACAAAGCAAAGCTGTTCCCTCATTCAAAGCCAGCTGCAGGGGCTCCCAGGCTTTCCATGCCAGAAAAAGGGCACACATCTTCATCTAAACCCCTGCTGAATCAAGTGACAACCTGTAACCCTTTCCTGACTGTTTAACCCTATCATAACAGGGTTTGCTGTTGTGAATGTTTTAGTCTAGGGCTGGAGCAGACAGTTTTACACTCTTTTGGGGTTTTTGAGTCCACAGCACTTCAGGGGTTTGTTTTGTGCATCAGTAATTGCAGCAACATTAGATATTTTTGCTAAACTTGTTTAAAAATTAGGCTATAGAGTGCTATATGCGGTTTTTTTATTTTCAACAAAATGTAAGCCTTTTATCATCAGAACAACCCTGTATGTACATTTTAGCTTTCAGAAATACACTGACCACAGAAAGACCATGTGTTTAAGAGTTCATGACCTCTGAGAAGGTGCTATTAGACATGAGTTTTCTACACTCAGCTGAAGTATAAAAACAAATAGAGAAGAATAACAACAAAGATATGCAAAAGTATTATCTATTTTGGGTGCTCAGAACTGAAAAACATGATGGTAAACTAATAAGGAAAAAAAGAGTCTTTTAAATAAAACCAATTCCTTAAAAGGGCAGTTAAGCTAATGGGTTGAAAACAGGAAGCAAGAAATACAAGAGCACAGAGGAGAAAAGCAAAAGTATTTATTTTCAAGGCTGTTTCAGAGAAATGCCTTTCACAAGCAGACTGTGATTGCCTGCTCCACTGTGGGTTTGTGAAGATGGAAGGCAACGTTGGTTGTTGGTCTGTTTGACTTAAAAAAGGAGTAAAAAATCAGTCCCTCAATTGCAAATGTAAACATCATTTTCCTGGATGCTGGCTGTATAAGGTCTATCTTAACAAGCTACAGAACAGAAGAATGGATATCAGGCAGATCCACATGCTATTATCAGTCCCAATTTTATGGGGATGCTGAGACACAGAAAAGATTACATGCATTTATGTCCAGAAATATAAACATACACAGTGCTCATGTAACAATGGTCCATCTTGTCTTCTGTTATTTTAACAATCATTTTATGATGTCCTCATTTGTAAGAAAGAGTAGCACTTGACTCCCTGTACTTTTTCCCACTCTTTCTGAGTGAAGTGTGAGTAGCAAAGTCTATCCAATGAAGTCCCAATAAAATTGCATTTAACTCATGTTTTTCACTTCCCTGGAGATAAGAGCTGGTGCTGAGAAAGAATGGGATCTTTTCCCTTTCCTGAACCTCCAAACAAAATGCCTAATTAATTCCTTTGGTGCAGCCTTTAACACTGAGTTAAGACACATATCAGAAATAAAACCACTCAAGTTTCAGACCTCAAGGTTAGATCACTTGCCTGGCAGATAAAAACACTTCCTTTCTGCTTGAAGATCTAGCTATTTGATGTGGAATCACTGAAATGAGATTTAAAAAAATCTCACTAGGCTTCTTTGTGGTTACTTCCAAGGGTGAGCAAGTCAGTGTGCAGCTACCCCTCATCTCCTTGCAGTCTGCTGCCATAACTACTAGATCAACTGCTTTTTTCCTCTCCTGCAGGACCAGGCAACCCTAAAGCAGTGCATATTATTTAAATATTGCTAATGGAGGCTACCTCAAATGAAATCTCTCCCAAGCAGAGGACAGAGCCCGTCACAGGCCCCCATTCCTCTTCAGAGCAGCATCCTCACTGAGTTTGTTGCCACAAATCATCTCATTTGTGGCTTCCTCCTCTGTCTCCAGTCTGCATTCTGCCATCCCACAGTATGTACAGACAGGGAAGTATAAATATCCTACCTGCCTTTTTTTTTGCTTAATTTTCCTAAAGCTTTCATGAGATCAGTTGGAGGAGCAGCCATGAACAAACTACAGCCCAGACAACATGACCATCCATTCCTTGCCTGAAGAGAGGGCAAGACTTGGGCTCTGCAGAAATTTGCAATATAGACTTTTACATAATTGGTGGATTAAGTAGGAACCAAATCAGGTTCTGTCACTTTAAAACTTTCCTCTACCTTCTATCACCTCCATCCATTAGTTGCCTGCAGCATGTATATTGAGGAATTGCGTGCAAACTTTACCATAACCCAAGGCTTAACATAAACTATACTCTTTCAGGTCATTGGCAAATAACAGGTATATCCGGTTGTGCCTTTGTACTTGCCTGCACGCAAATTAAAAGCGCATGTAAAGTTACAGTAATCAAAGTCAGTCAGGGGGAAGGGGAGGAGAGCAGGGGGATAATAACCGGGGGATCAGGTTATTTATCTTCACAGGGAAGCCACTGAGAGGAGCCTCCTTGCGTGCCATTTACACCTCAAAAGAAAGACAAGGGCAAACCTGGCTTTTGGCCAAAGCCATCCCTTACAGCGCCCCAAGCTGTGCCTAATCCTGCTTTCTCCCTGCATCTGGAAAAGGACCCCATTATTTCCACTGCTCTCTTCCCCACAGTGCCGCACAGTGTTTTGCGCTTCCTCCTTCACTGGGGTGAGACTGTTTCTATGGGAGAAGACAGCAGCCAAGATGGACTTTGGGCTTTCTTCTTTGGGACACCTTTGCTCTCATGGTCTCAGCTACCACTGCTTTCACCTCTGCCATGATAGTGCACCTCCAATGTGAAGCTTCATCCCCTACTTTCTGACGGAGCCAGCACCATACAGGGTGACCCCAGATCTGCCCTGCCACCCCAGGTAGGGCATGGGCACCTGATCTGCGCTCCCTGATGGAGGCAACCAGCAAGCCTTCATGCAGCCACCCTGAACTTGGGTGTGGGCTGCTTGGGAAAGGAAGAATTTATGGCAACTTTTTTTTCTGTCTTTCTCCCTTGACATGCCATGAGATTAACAGACATTAGCAAATGCCTCTTCCTGGAGTGCTGTGACAAGAAGAAACCTGCCCTGACTGGCACCTGCAGTCTGTTTCCCTTGTGGTCTTTGATCTGCCATTGCTGAAGGTTAGAAGACCTGAATGGCTCAGAAACTTCCTCAGGTTTGCTTCCAAACGCTAGGAGCAATCTGTATGTGTCAAGACTGTTTTCTCTCCCTGCCGCATTTACTGGGAGCTAGAGGAAATCTTTATTATTATTATTTGACTTACAGGAGAAGTCAGCTGTCTTGATCAATATTAGAGCCTTTACATGGAAAACTGTCAAAATCTCCTTAGTTCAATTTTCCACCACTGACCACAAATAACTACAAAGGGAGTTTCCCTTATCCCCTTGGTTTGAATATGCTTTCTCCAAGTCTTTCTTCAAATTAAAAAAACTTGCAAACAAGCAACTCTCATTTCTCATACCCCAGGGAAAAGCATGAATAATTTTACAGGCTAGAATATTACCCACATATGTCCCAGTCCCTAGTATTTGAGTAATTTCATTTACCACTGATATGCAGTTACCGCTGGAGGCAAAGACACTATACCCTTGCACAACAGAGCAGAAGAAGCCAAGAATGCCATGATGCAGAGGGATATGCAAGTGTTTCTTCAGCTGAGTTTCATCAGCCAAATCACTGAAGGTTGTGGTTTGGATTCACACATTTCCAGTTGACAGGATACTTCAGCGATGCCGATGTGACCAGAACCAATGTTTTTGGTGGAAAATCTATCACTCTGTAGCTTCTTCACAAATACTATTAAATATTTTATTGACCTGCAGTAATTGAAGGGAGAAGGGTGAGCATGTTCCCTGGCTCATTTAGGAAGTGCCATCTAAGGGGTGACATTTACAAGCAACTCCTTGACTGGCATGAAATTTCTTAGGTCTGTGACATGAATCTTCTTTGGGAAATCTCAGATAAAGGCCTGTCTCTTCATGATTAAAAGTGAGGGAAAGCCCTCATCATGCATGAATTACTATGCTCGAGCTTGGTTCAGCTTGACAACCAGTTTGCCCAGCACCACCTGCTCTCTCAGAGCACCTGAAAACCTGGAAGGAGCAGTACTAATGATAAATATAAAAAAAAAAAAAAAAAAAACCAAACAAAAAAACACACTGAAAACTTCCTGTTATAAAATGTCAATCTTTTGGACAAGAAATTACCCCAGACCTTATAAAGCCCATGCCCAATAGCATAAGCAAGTTTTGTGTATCTGCCTGAATGTAGATACACATTGCCAGCCCTGTGAAAACACCAGATGGGCACAGGTAGCCAAGACAGGCCTTCAGCGCTTGTCATTATGCTTCAGATGCAGTCCTAGTCTGACTCAAAAAGAGAAAGCACATATATCTGTACACACACTGTACTAGACCCCTAGGCATCAATTTCTGAAGTACTCTTAGACATTTGCAGCCAAGTCCAAGCAGTCCCTTAAGCAGCAAGTTTGGAGGTAACAGGACAAAGTATTGCTCACACCTCTGTGCAGCTCCCTTCCCTAGATCAGGCCTGCCTCTCCCATTAGGTAGCCAGGCTTATTCTCCGAAGGAAGAAGAATTCTGAAGATCAACTTGGATTGCTCTAGAGGCTACTAGATTCAAACTGTGTTGCCTATTTTAACATTCTGATGAGTTGTTCTGCTGTCAAGGCACCAAAGAATGGTCCATTTGCAGTACAAACTGAAGAACCCAAATGACCAATATTTGTATCATGGAAAATTATTGCTTGGGAAGTGGTGACCTGAACATTCATAGGCTGGGCTATTCAATGGTTAGGAAACCTAGAACACAATAGGAAAACCCATGTTCTTATCAAAGAACTGTAAGCTTCTTCATTCCATCTGCTTCACTATCTTCTCTCTGTGCAGAAGAGTCATGATATCTACTTCCACAGAGTAGTCCTCCATCACTTACAACTTTGTCCAATTCAGTCATCCAGCCCAACATTTTCAATTTCCCAGGCAATTCATATTTTACATTGTAATTTTTAAAAATGTCCAGTCCAAACCCAATTGAATCCATTTGTGAGAACAAGAAAAATAAGTGTTCATATTAAACATGGTGGCGGGAAAGCTATTTAGCCTCCAGCTTTCAAGCAGGGACTTGACATTCATCTGGGTAATGTCTTTTCTCCCACATTTTTGTCTTTTGCTCTTCCCTTAATAACTGTCAAATTTTCAAACTCTGAAAAGTCATATTTTGCACATCTGTAGTAAAGACTTTGTAGAATTTCACAAGTAAATCTTCAAAACCTTCACCCCTACAGAATATGCTTCTGCCTGTGAGTGAAGCTGACTTTGCTTTCAGCTATAGCCCAGGGCTGTTTTGAGCTAGCATCTGTCACTACACTGAGCACACAAGCACACAAGCACACTGGCATTTTCTGAAATAGCAAATACTAAAATATTAGACTTAATAAAACAATCATACTACAAATTCTGTATCACCACTACTAATACAACACCCAAAAAATTCTGGAAAACAAATGAGAAATATAATGTTATCACTTGTTAACATGCTAACAATATTGTCCCTAAGCAATGTTTTAATTTCTTAAGCTTTAGAGTGACCTAGCGCATCATACAGGCTATAAAGTTTCTATACTCCAGAATAAAGA
Organism: Psittacus erithacus; assembly: GCA_009867235.2. Taxonomy (NCBI): domain Eukaryota; kingdom Metazoa; phylum Chordata; class Aves; order Psittaciformes; family Psittacidae; genus Psittacus; species Psittacus erithacus. The sequence goes on along the minus strand of WYDI02024579.1, from coordinate 93,787 downwards.
TGGACGTTGGCAACACAGCTTTTGGTCCTGGAAACCGCAGAAACAGTGTGAGGGTGTAAAGCTTCTAGATGCCCCAGGGAGCTGCATTGCTAAAGAGGGAGAGTGAGCAGGCACAACAGTTTGCCCACATACCACATGTTGGAGATAGATACAATTATGCACATCTTAAGCAGTATCTAAACTTTCCTAAATGTTGACATTTTGTCCATCTTCTTCAGAGTACTTCTTTCAGAATACTTTACAAGGAGCATTTGTATAGTAAAAGTAGGAAGATGCGCAAAAAACACCATGGATGAGTGCCCAACAGTGTGTAATTTAGAATTTGCTCTTTTGGCTCATAGCAGAAGGCAGTTTAAAAAGGCTTCTCAAAAAGTAGCCATGAAGGGATCAACTCTGTGTTACCTGTGTGGAAGCAGACCACAATGTATACCTTTAATTTGCTAGTAACGTGGAAAGTGCAGAGGTGGAGAGGCTACAATTCAGACTAGCACTAAACTGAGCCCCAGCAAGTACTGGGAGGTTTCTTGACTTCTCACAGCACTGGCGGAAATTTGGCTCAGAATTAGGAGCCAAATTTAGACTTTTCAATAGCAAGGGAGTATTGAAAATGTGAGCTGCAAAGCCAGTGGGAATGCAGGGAAGAGTGAAAGTCCAAGGAACTCTTCACATTAACACAAGCTAATGAAGGGTAAGAATGTGATACATAACCACAAATACATATGCTTTAAAAAGCATACCACAAATGCTTTATTTTAAGCCACAGTGAGCAGTCTAAATAAATAACCCTGAATCATGGAGCTGCAGCAGTCTGCTCCTGTGTATGCCTAGCACTGTGGGTAGCACTGAGGATGTGCCTCCTTTTATTTTGCTTACACCTCATGGTTAGCATGACAGGAAAGCTGCCAAACTGAGCAAAACCAGGATCTGGCATCAGACATGATCTCATTATCACCCACACTCATGGTACCCCAGTTTCAGGTTAGTTTAAGCACTGAGCAATTCAGTATCATGTAGATAAACCCAAGCAAGCAGGCTCATCTGTATGGTTACAGAGCAGCAAGCGCAGATGATAGCTGTGGAGCCAGCTGTCCTGGGGTGTCTCTGTGTCTGGATTAAGTGGCTGGTGCAGATCTGCTCCTGGATCTGAAACTACTTGAAGCATAGTGGTAACTCTTCATCCTGCCGGACTGCAGTGTAAACGTAATCTGAAGGAACTGTTGTAAAAGCAGAGGCTTACAGGTTCTGATTGTAATCAGATTGCTTTAATGGTGATTTTCCTGATCTACAGCAGTACTGTTGACACTAGAGTCAAACTGCAGAGGTATGTAAGAGGTACATAACCTGAAGAATTTTAAGCAGCCTGAAACAATAGGACATTACATTTGTATAGATTTCCAAGTGATTTGTGTTTTACAGTTATACTTGTTCCTTCATCTTATATAGTATTGTGCAACACTCAGAAACAGATAATCAGAAACAGTATTTCTAAGGGATTATTCAATGAAGAATGGCTTGGATCACTCTATAAACTGTAAACAATTTGTACAAGCCCAGTACTGAATCAATCCCAGGACAAAACATTGCTCAACTGTTCCATCATTCACCTTGAGATTTTGTAAAAATTAAGAGGAGGAAAAGAAACACAGTCCCAGGTATGGGAAACGGACAAAGAAACCAAGTGTGGGAAGGCTTTCCATGGAAAGATGCAAAAAGAAGAGGAAAAGAAGGAAAGAAAATGGGATAAGGTCCGGTCCTTGAGAAATTCCAGTTGCTGCTCATGAAGATTTATGAACACCTTGCCTGTGTCCAAAAGAGAAGTCAACAGCTGCCACAGTTAGCAGCAAACTTGAGAACCAAGTCTGCAAACCCTTATTTAGGTAAGTAAAGATTTCTTAGGGGCTAAGGGGTTTTCCTCAAAAAGGAGGACTGTGGCAGAGATAAAAATTTCCTCTCAAAGGCCAAATGAAAACTCTCCAGGTGGAGTAACTCCTCCTCCTTTATCAAACTTTCACCTGTATATGGACTTTTGTCCTCATACAAAAAGTACCTTCATTTAGAGTCACAGAGGTACTGATGTCCCCACAAACGCTACCAGCCCTCAGCATCTAGCATTCCTGACAAATCAATCAGGATTTTTAACAGAATAGGCCTGAATTCCTTTCCCTTAATCCCAAACCCACCCACTTCTGCCCCTTCAACTCCTTTTCCATATCTTACACCAAGCAGGATCTTCTAAGCCTCAGAAATAATTCATTTTAGGTGCTGCATGTTTTCAGTGATTGAGTCTTCAATGCCTACCCAAACTATGATTCAGGAATCTGGGACTGGCTTCAGTAGGACCTGCATTTGAATTAAGTGCCCAGAATGGGGAAAAAAAGAAACACGCATAATCTAAGGGCAATTCTGAACTGCTATGCTTCTACAAACAAAAGAAGCAAGAAGTGTAATTGAAAAGGTAGGCAGGAGGGCAATTTGTAGAATATAACAAAGACCAAGGGCCTGATTATCCATTGCCTGCATTTTGTACGACATTAAATCACTGATGTGATAAAATGCTTCCAGCAAGCTACGCCTGATTGTAAGGGACTAGTCAAGGTCACATAGAATCAGAGCCTAGGCACCTGGGTGACTGTTCATTACAGTCAAAATAATACTCAGGCTGTAATAGATGCAACAGTAAGCCCAGACTGTGGTTGTACAGTATATAGCACAGGATGGCCAACTGGTACTACTGCAACAGAACAAAATATCTAAAACAGATTTTTCTTTTTCTCCTATGTAAGTGACAGAACTCCTACAGACCAGAGAAAAGTGAAAAAAAAAAAAAAATGAAACTAAATTAATGCTAATTCATACACCAAAAAATATGTACCAGGATTTGTAATTCCAGGGCTCATGCCTTACGAACAGGTCCTGAGAGTGGAAATGTGTTCCTTCCTCCATGTTGCCTGGCAGAAGCCAGGAAACAATCCCACTTACAGTATGATGTTGAGAAAAAATGTCAGTAGGGTGCAAAGCTCACAGTGCACTGGACCCACACTGCTTCACTGAATGGATGATAAACAGCAAGGTGGGTGCAGGGCCACTTGCAGCAGAGGTCAGAAAGTGGCATGGCATGCTACCTCCAGCAGCCCCATGTCAAAGTGTTTTTCCTCTTACCAACTGCAACCAGAGTTGAGCTCCCTTAAGGACACTGTTTCTTTATAAATTCAGATTTACATGAGAGCTGGAATGGAATCTGCTCTGCTTCCTCCAGAGTAAGTGGCAATCTCTTACTTTGACTGCAGTACATCTAGTTTATGTGCTGCATTGAAGAAAGCATTTAGGGACTTACTTAGAAGACCTGTAATGCATGGGGGGGTTTAGGCAACTGGTTACCACAGTGACCAGGAAAAGGGCAAATTTACCTGCTTCCAATGGCAAATACTTAGCACTGTAATCCAGATCTCATGCAACCAATCCAAGCTAATCCTTACCATGCAGATCCAGTGCCCAGAACACTCTTTGCAGGGAGAAGCCACATCTCTTGTTTGACATGTGACCAAAGAAGGAAGGAAGAAGGGGGGCTGACAGAGAGCCATTTTGCCGCAGCTGAGTGGTTACAGTATGTGAAACTGAGTTTCAACCTTCTGAGAGTGATGGAGAAATCAAAGTGCCTAACCTCTTTGAAAGCTTGCCCTAACATTAATGACACAGGGATGGAGGTATATTTGCTCGTCCTCGAAGCTGGGCCATGTGCTGGGCTGGACTGTGGGATCCTTCCAGTTCACCCAGAGCTGGGGTTGGGAAGACAGAAGCTCACTTTTTCTGGCACTGGCAACACCAGGAAGAAGCACAGTGTGCTCTGAGGCATACAGAGAGATATGTCTGATGCTGGTTTGAGCAAGAGGCAGTAGTACCACTGACTGGAAGAGCCTGGGACAGTGACAGCCGCCAGGATTACACCTCTTAGCAAAGAGAGAGGCAGTCGCAGCCCAGCCAGACCTGGGTTCACACCCTGAGCTGGGCTGACTCCCAGCATCTAATTTTGTCTAATCCCTAAATGCTACCAAAACATCTTTTCTTCTTGTGACATGACTGTAGAGAATCTGAAATAAATGTTGTCTTTTTAAGTTCTGCTTGGTACAGGAAAAGCGATTATAACAAAGCAAGAAAGTTCTGATTTCTAGGGGAACAGCTTCCTTGACGCCCGGGGGTTTTGCATTCCCAGGTTCCTCGGTGCGCCGGAAAGCCCTGGAGGCGGGGGAGAGGGCAGAGGTGTCAGTTTAAGGGCCAAGAAGAGTCACGAGCGGGAGAGGAGCGGCTGGAGGACAGTGGGGCTGGCGGGGTGCGAGCTGCCCGACGCTCCCTGCCTCCTTCCCCCCGAGCCGGTGTCAGGTACTGCGAGGAGGGGTAGGGGCCCGGGGAGGAGATGGCTGGAGGCTTTCCAGCCCCAGCTCACGCAATGCAAACTCCGCACGCAACGGGGAGGCGACAGGCGGAGGAGGGGAAGCTCTCCGGCTTCCTCAGCCCCCAAGATGCAGGCGAGTCACTGCCTCCCCACATAGAGGGCTGCGAGCCCGCCCGCCGCCCAGCTCCCCGCCCGGCACCTCCTCGGCTCAAACTTTTGGCCCCGGCCATAAAAGCATCCGCGGCTCAGCCGTTCCGCTTGGCGAGGACCCCAAGGCAGCTGGCAAATAGCTGCGACCCCTCACGCCAGGGGAAGGGCCAGGCAGCGGCGATTTGTCCGTGGGTCTAAAAGCCTCCCGCGCCGCACCGCGGATCCCGGCGGATTTAAAGCCGCGGGTTGCGGTGCAAAGCGCCCAAACCCGACGGCTCCGGTTAGGGGCAACGGACCGAGCTCCCCGCGCGCTCTGAACCGCTCGCCTTCACTCCCTGCAGCGAGGTTTCGCTGCCAGCCCCGGCCTCGCAGCCCGCTGGCCCCCAGTCCGCGGGACTCCTCCGGGCAGGTGCCTGCCGGCGGTGAGAGCTCCCAGGGGTTAAAAGCGCTGAGAAGGTGATAATAATTCTGCGCTAGGATCGGGTGCAACTGGCATTTACTTGCATATGACCTGCCAAGCTGCGAGTGACAGGAGCCGGGGCTCCTAATGAGTTTCCCAGAGGCTAGGATCTGAACGCTGCCGTCGCCGCTGTCCTCCCGGGGCTGCCTGTTAGAGCTGCCCGGTTCCTCTCTATCCTCCCCGAGGTCGCGTATGGAAGGAGCGTGCAACAGGTCAGTTCTGTTACGGGCGGCCGAGGTGATCGTGTATTTCAGCCCTTTCTCCCCTCGCTGCTTCAGAATGGCTGGAACAGATGAGCGGGCGGTTCCCGGGTACGGGTATGGGAAGGGGGACCAGTCGGGTCTGCCGCTCCGGGAGGTCAGGCATCCTCCGCAGCCCATCCCTAGGACCGCCGGCCGGCCGCCTGCGCTGCCGCGAAGGGGACGGAGGCGCAGGGAAGAGGGAAGGGCTCAGTGCAGAGCGGTCTCGCTGGCCATGTAAGGAGGTTTCCCCTCCGGAGCAGCGAGGAAGCTCCGACGGCGGCGCGGGGAGCCCGTTTCTCCCAGAGGATCTTTCCCCGGGAGGCGGGATGCGCAGCGCCGGGATGAACCTGTCTCCAGCGCGCGGCGGCTGCAGGCATCTGCAGAGGCTCGTCAGGCGAAGCATCCTTGTGCCTCTCCTTCTGCCTCTCTCAGCCGTCACCTTCTGGATCCCCCGCCGCAAATTTTCCCTACCGGGAGGGGTGCGGGGCATAAAAGCACCGGCCAGGCCGCCAAATATGCTTTGGATCCCTTACTGACCGTTTGCCACTTGATTATCGATTACGCCTTGGTTTTTCGCACAGGATCCGGGCAGGCTTTAGGCGCACGAGGAACGCACAGGAAGAAGCGCTCCGAGCCGGCCGCCGGCGCTGCCCGCTCGCCTCTGCCTGCGGGCGACGTGGATCTGGCAGCAAGACCGCTGCCCGCTGACCTTTCCCCTTCCCTTTCCCTTGCAGCATGGCCCTCGAGAAACTCGGGGAAGCCCTGGCCGGCATCCCCCCCTTGCAAATCTCCCTGCTGCTCCTCCTTTGCCTGCTCACCGCTATCCACCTGGGCAAGCTCCTCCTGCAGCAGCGCCGGCGTCAGGGCCACCGGCAGGCGCCGCCGGGTCCCTTCCCCTGGCCCCTGATTGGCAACGCGGCGCAGCTGGGCAGCGCCCCACACCTCTCCTTCGCCCGCCTGGCCAGCACCTACGGCGCCGTGTTCCAGCTGCGCCTGGGGCGCTGGCCCGTGGTGGTGCTGAACGGGGAGAGCGCCATCCGCCAGGCGCTCGTCCGCCAGGGGGCCGCGTTCGCGGGGAGGCCGCCGTTCCCGTCGTTCCGGCTCGTGTCGGGAGGGCGCAGCCTGGCCTTCGGCGGCTACTCGGAGGTATGGAAGCTGCACCGCCGGGCGGCGCACGCCACGGTGCGCGCCTTCTCCACCGGCAGCCCCGGCACCCGCCGCCTGCTGGAGCTCCACCTGCTGGGCGAGGCGCGGGCGCTAGTGGCGCTGCTGGTGCGTGGCAGCGCCGGCGGCGCCTTCTTCGACCCGTCGCGGGTCCTGGTGGTGGCTGTGGCCAACGTGATGAGCGCCCTGTGCTTCGGCCGCCGCTACAGCCACGGCGACGGCGAGTTCCTGCGCCTCGTGGGGCGCAACGAGCAGTTCGGCCGGGCGGTGGGCGCCGGCAGCCTAGTGGACGCGCTGCCCTGGCTCCAACGCTTTCCCAGCCCCGTGCGCGCCGCGTACCGTGCCTTCCGCGACCTCAACCGCGACTTCTACGGCTTCGTGCGCGGCAAGTTCCTGCAGCACCAGCGCAGCCTGCGCCCGGGGGCCGCTCCCCGCGACATGATGGACGCCTTCATCCGCCTGCAGAGGGAGCAGCCGCGACTGCAGCTCGAGCACGTGCCTGCCACCGTCACCGATATCTTCGGCGCCAGTCAGGACACCCTCTCCACCGCCCTGCAGTGGCTCCTCATCTTCCTCATCAGGTAGGTGCCGGCGGGGAGATCCCGGAGAGCACCACCTGCCCAGGGAGGAGGGACACAGGGCGAGCGCCAGCCTTGGGGCATTCCGCCCCTGTTTAAATGGCCCCGACGGGCAAAGCCGCCTCGACGGTAAAAGCAGTCGCGGGAGCGCCTCAGCCGGTCGGTCCTCTGAGAGCTGGGGAGGGACCCGCTGCCCTCCTCAGCATTGAGGCGGGTAGTGCCGGAGGCCCGCTGCCGCCGGCGGCGCGCTCACTCGGAGGCCCTGGGGAAGGAGCTATTAAAAAAGAAAGGAGAAGAAAGGCTAAAAAAAACCCCGCCAACCAAACTCTAGTTTGGCCGTCGAGTAATGGTGCATAAAGAGAGCCTGGCAAAAAGGCAGCCGAGTAACGCCTGAAAGCAGCAGATTTTACCAGGGCCGGATCAAAGAGCTCGTAGGAACGGGATAACTGCTTAAGAAACGTAAAGAGTTGGGTCACCAGTTTACAAACCCGCTGTAACGTTAATTTGCGAGCAGCGTGTGCCTTGTGTGACTCGGGGGAAGGCCGAGCCCGCGGAAAGTCTTCTGCCCACTGCCCTGCACCAGCTCTTGGGGGGGGGGGGGGAAGGAAGCTTAACTGGGGGACATAGCTTAACAGAAAGAGCCATAACACAGATCTCCTTCCCTAACCCGACTTTTTTCTTCATCATCTTCCTAGTTTATAGAGTTGCACAAACATTATCTGCCCAGCTGGAAAACAAGCAAATATTTCACACTTGGAGCTAAGGGTACAATGCTTGGAGTTCACATAAACTGTTGGGTTTCTCCTTGTTTCTTACATTTGCCCAGCATTCCATATACACTTCTGCTGCAGGAAGAAAAGGCCACACAAAAGCCAAACTTGGATAGTTTAAGCAAACAGAGGCTCCTTGGAGGAACACCTGCTTTTAGACAAGCAAAAGAAAATCACCAAAATGTGTTAATATCTTGATCTTGTCTGGTTACTGTGTAGTCTTCCAAACTATCCAGAATTCAAGTCAATCATCTTAAAATATATTATAAAGAAAACATATTTTGATATCAATTAGAAAAAGTATACATAAACTTAATAGTGGGGTGTTCATACAGCTATTTCGACAATTATTAGCAGGGGCTTTTTCAGTTTAAAAACCTGTAAGCAGATTTTTAAACTGAAACATATGCATGCAGTATGTCTAGTGATAACAAACTGTGCTGACTTTTTGAAGTCATGTACAGAGCTGGAAAGCCCAAGTTCTAGTTCCCACGGAAAGCCCAGTATTTACAAGAGACAAGTAATTTCAGGTTTAGAATGAATTTTCAAAATTGGATCAGGATATTCAATTTAAGCACATTTTAAGTTTAATTTTTTATGTTGAGAATCAGTTCCCTGTGCTATTTAAATGAAAAAGGAGCAAATCTTAAACACCATCATTGCATGGGAAGCTTGGATTTTTCCTTTCATAACGTTTTCCATCAGGGTCTACACATTCCTGCAAAATATATTCAAGCTTTGCTCAAACTGCATGATTTCAGTTAGGGGTGAGGTGTCAGTGAAAACACACTGACAGCGAAGATTGTTTTTAAGAAAATCTTTTGGAAGTGTTATGTATGTATGCGCATCTTACTTGAAATGGCAGGTATCCGAATGTGCAAGCTAAAATGCAAGAAGAAGTGGATAGGATTGTTGGAAGAGACCGTCTGCCATGTGCCGAGGATCAGCCTCGCTTGCCCTACATCACAGCTTTCTTGTACGAATCCATGCGCTTCAGCAGCTTCGTGCCTGTCACCATCCCACATGCCACCACAACCAACACCTTCATAATGGGCTACCTCATTCCCAAGGACACAGTGATTTTTATTAATCAGTGGTCAGTGAATCACGATCCAGCAAAATGGGCTAACCCAGAGAATTTTGATCCAACAAGATTCTTGGATGAAAATGGATTCATCAATAAAGACCTTACTAGTAGCGTGATGATTTTCTCACTGGGAAAACGTCGGTGCATTGGAGAGGAGTTATCCAAGGTGCAGCTCTTTCTCTTTACCTCCATATTGGTGCATCAGTGCAATTTTATTGCTAATCCAAACGAGGACCCTAAAATGGACTTTACCTATGGGTTGACCATTAAACCTAAGCCATTTACCTTGAATGTTACACTTAGAGATACTATGGATTTGCTTGATCAGGCTGTCCAAAGACTGCAAGCAGAGAAAGCAGCCAGCGAAAATCAACTGTCAGCAAATGCCTAAGCAACAAACCTTGCATCTATAGATAATCCCTCTCTCTTTTTAGACTTAAATAAGTTATAGTTTGTTCTGGTGATCTTTTTGGAAAATAGCAGATATTACAAGTTGCAAGAGCAAGAAGGAAAACTGCACAAGGTGTAACTCAGTCCTCTCTTAAATTCTAGAAGGAAAGCCATGAGAACAGTCTGATATAGTACATAATAAAACATATACAATTTGAAAGTAAGCCTTTTTTTTTTTCTAGCTTGTTCACAGAAGCTGCCATTGTAAAGCGCTTTTTATCTACTGACTGATTGGAGCATCTCCAGGAACTGTTTGTACAGTCCTTCCCCTGTCTCCACGTACTGTGCCTTAACTCTAAGTTCGCCTTCGGTGACTCCACATCCCAAAGTGAAATCTCATATTTTAAATAAAATAGTAATAATAGTTATATAAAGGGTTGCTCAGAACACTGCAGCCTGCCTCTGAATTCACTTGTTGTGACTGCTTGGATGTACATTTGTGCCTCAATAATACATGTTCAAATGATTTTCAGTAAAATGACAATGTAGTCGTGCCTTTAGCATTCCAAACTGTTTACATAAATTACAAAAAAAGAAGCACATCTGAAAATAAAATTTGTATTTTAATAATTTAGTAACTCATCATTAAGTTTTGAAAGATCAGATCTGATGTCACCAGATGGCAAGAGTGATACAAACCAATTGCTAATCTGTTCATTAGCATATTCATGAACAATGTAGATATTTGAATTAAAAAGCCTTATAAAGGTATAGCTGAAGTTTGTATTTCTCTAGTAAAGAGTTAATATCCCTGTCGCTATGCACATAGGTAAGCCAAGTCAAATCCACATTGGCCAAGGTGTTTAGAAAGGAGAAATTGGGGTTTTTATATTAAAACTTTGATGCCACAAGCCTCAAGTAAAGTGTTCAGCAAATACACCCCTGTTCACTTGTCATTCTCTTAGGTTGAGGGAAATGGTATATCCAAAAATTAACCATGTAGTTTTAGTACAAATTGCTTGAAACAGAATCACAGAAGGAAAGCTAATATTACATGTCCTAATTATTGTACCCATTAACTGGAAAAAAAAAAAATAAATACCCAAACCAACCTCAAACTGTTATTTTAAACTAAAACACACACATGAAACTTTATGGCTTTGAGCCTCTGGCTAATGTTTGTGTGCACAAAACTGCATGTATTTCTCCAAAATGCAAACAACCTTATGTAAATACTTGATTTTGGAAGTGTTGGGCACTTCTTTGGAGCTGCAGATCACCTTCAATTACATATGAAATCCGTCAGAAATGAAAGTATCTCACATGACTTGCTGTGTTCAGCTTAGTACTAAATAAAGTATTAGTAGAGCTAGAAAAATAAGGGTGCAGTGCTAGACAGCAGAGTAGTTCTGCTGAGACCTAAAGCAAATAAAGATTTCCACCAGGTCTTCCAAAAGATGGACAGTCTTAGTCATGTCGCAGCAGTGACGGAACTCACGCTGATATTGGGAAGATCTGGGTTACAACACAATCTTTCTGAAACAGAAGCTTCGCTAACCAAGCCTAAAAGTACAGCTCCATATCCCCACACAGTAGTAATGTACCTGTTTAGAGTCTGTTTAGACTTCACATGGCACACAGAAAAAGCTTTCTGTTACATACACATAGAGTAACCTCAGGTGTTTTTCTGAATAATGCACAAGTGTGATAGCCCAGAACTTAGCCTATACCTGTGAAAAGCTTTATAAGATACTCAGCATTTTCATATGGAGATCTACATTAGATCAAATGCTAGCACAACGATTTTCTTTGTACCTTTGTAAGTATCATTAAAAAAAGAAAAAAGAAATGTAACCTGCAAGTGAATATTCTAACACACAAATCATTATTCATATTTTAATAAAAAGTTTTGCCATTTTGTACTCTTCAAAAGCTTTATGCATTGGCTACTAATGCAACATCCATTCACACTGCTTATGTCTGTCAGGGTCACACACTATCTAGCTGTTGGTCAAATAATGCCTCATTTAATCTGTGAAGATACTCAAATGTAGTAGCACTCATTTAGAATGTACGCATTTACTCAGCAAGCTAACTTTTATGATCATTTTGAAATGTATCATGTTGCCAAAATACTAAATAAAATTATTCTTACACTGCCTTTGCTTAGTTTATTTATGGCCTTTTAACATCAAGATAAAGTTATTATTTCTGATTTGGAAAGTACTATTAGTCATTCATATACTTTTCACCTTCTTTCCATTTCTAGATTTTAAGGTTTCTTCTCCACACTGCCTTTGGAAATTCTCAGATCTGCCTGCTTATTCATACCTTACCATCCATGTTCAGCTTGCCTATGCTCCTTCCAAAGACTTCCCTATTGCTCATCTCAGCATTGATCTGTATTCTGTCATGTCTTCTGCTTTCTTCTAAGACTTATTAATCTCTCCCCAGCCAACACAATCTCCTGTGCTGTGTTCTTCCTTCTGGCATTTCAGTTTATCTTCACCTCCCCTTATTTCAACCCCACAGACTCATTTTCCTTCTTCTTTCTCCTCTCCTGTAACTAATGCTGGCATCCATATACTTCTGATAATTTTCAGAATCAGGCACAGTCATGTCTAACAGCAAGTCATGCATATCTCATGAGATCTTGTGTTTGCATTTTCACTGCCTCCCTCACCATCCTGTGACTGGAGGTCGCCACAGCAATACTAGACAGATGCATGTTGCTCTTTCCCACTGAAATAAAGTACAAAGAAGTTGAGCAGCTGTATTCAAGACAAGACTTACTTTAAAAATCTTCATGCTCATGTTGCAGTGACTTCAATGGGTCAAAAAAGCCAAATGTCATCTCATGCTCATTTTCTCTGTGTATGTGCACACACACACATATTTAGTCCATCTCCCCAAATTTTAGTACCATCTTTCATTCAAGTTAAGGGATTAAAAAAAAAAAACAACAAAAAACCCAAATCATCAAACCCACAAAAAAACCCCAACTCCAACCAAAAATAAACCCACAAAATAAGAAGCACAAGGTTAGGACAAGCATATGTTTCTTGGAAAACTAGTAGCTGTGAGACCACTCTACTACATAACTAGGAGAGGAAGCAAGGAGGCTGAGATAGCAGAGTTGATATGGCATACATTTATATGGTTCAAGTGTACCATTACATTCCTTGCGAACTAGGAGTTAAGCTTGCTGGCTTCAGCAGGACTCAGTTCAGAGCTGCTGAAATAAATAGCAATAATATAACAATAAGAATAAGACTCATCAGAACTTGAGAAAAAAAACACTGCTCGAAAGAGGGGAGAGAGGTCAGTCCAGGACCTGTGCAACAGCTGTCAATATCAGCATAGTCATGGCACAATGTAGCTAAATGAAAATTCACAATAACAAATTCCAACTAGTTTTGCATCAGACCCAGCATGTTTTTGTGAGTGTCAGGGACTGATGCATAGGTCTGCCTGTAAGAGACCGGTTCAGATTACCCAGGCAGAGCAATTGGAGACTAAGCAGTTGGGAGCTTACATTTTACCTCAGAAAAGGGGAGGAATTGGCCATGGAAAATGAGCAATTAACGTTTGTCTTTGCTGCATTTTTAGCTTGGTTAAATTTTACTCAGAAGTCTCATTTGTCCACATAACAAATTCAACTTGGGATAACGCTGAAGGTGGATCTCGCTTTTTCATTGATGAAGAAAAGGGCTGGATTATGAATGGTGTCATTATTTTGGTATACAGTGTAACACAGATACAATGATTCAAGTTTCAGCAACTTCTTTGCTGTTTACCATTATTGCAGCTGAGTTTTTTCAAGTACCAGTCACTCATACTCAGACCAGGACTACTCACTTAATTGTCAGGTGAAAACAAGCTCAGTCTTAAGCACAAACAGCCTGAGGCATTTAATATTGCTGTGGTGGATGCCTTGATGACCCTCCTTTGGGGCCTTTTGCCAATGATTCAGACAGCTCCACTCACCAAAAAATTCATCGTTTTGTTAGCGTTGCCCTGACCTTCAATAGTCAGAGCAGATCTTGCTTCAGCCTGAAAGCACAAAGCTAGAGCTAACCAAATCAAACAAGAGTCTCAATTCCCTACACTATCTGTGCTGGATGCCCGGGGACACTGATCCATCAGTACGAGTACCTCAGAACATGTAGGATGCCAAGGCATTTCAACTGCGTGAGTGCAGAGGGGAGAGAATAGAGTGAATGCCAGGGGAGTGACTTTACACTGCTTGAACACACACTCAAGATTAGGGTGGTAAGAATCCACACAGCATTAAAGACGTTCACTCACATCAGCAGCGAACATCAGACTGAGAGCGCCTGAACCAAACCTTACTTTCACACCAGGCTAAATACAGAATGAGTGATTATTTTCCAAAAGAACTTTGGACAAACAAATTATGTCCAAATTGTAACTCCTCACTGCCTGTTAAACTCAAGTAACAGAATTGAGACATAGCAAACATGGAAAGAACCTGGGAACTAAATATGAGGGATTGGGCTGTGCCTGACAGGCTGCAGGACTTGAAAACACAACTTTGTCTACAACAGAAAGCCATGGAGAGTCTGTCATCCTCCTCACCTCAGCATCCCCAGTGCCAAGAACAACTGGGAGGAAAAGACAGTCTGGCCACAACAGTCTAAACACCTTTTGTGGAAATTTTACTCTTGACATTGGGTGGTGGAAGGAGTGGGCACTACCCCAAACACTACTGGCCTAGAGGACCCAGAGCAGGTCAGTGTCATTTGTTTGGGCGAGCTGACCAGGAATAGGTTTGTACCAGTTTGCTGTATAGTTATGTCTTCAGTGGTGTCTAGGCTTGTTCAATGTCCCCTAGGGAAAGAATGACATGTATATTGCAGGATGCTTCAGAACTGCTTTTATCCTCTGATATTATTGTTATATTTTCAGTGATGTTGGTACATTTTCATTCTTCCACAATCTCCCTTCTCCCAACCTGAGCTCTGGCAAGAGCATAAGAGTTATCGTGTAGAGACATGCTTCTAATACTCTCATGGTTACAAATGGGATTTCACATAATCATGTTTTCTGTGCTAAGAAAACCGGAACATTCTCCACTTATTTAGACTACTCATCATTACTGAGGTGGAGATGTGGAGTGAGACACCCTTGTTCCCAGTATAAAAGCAAGATTTAAGACAAACTTTGACTTCACAAAGTAATCACCTGCAGAATAGCACAAAACAATACTCCATGCTTCTTTTATGCTTTGTATTCTGTGAAAAACTTCCAAGCTGCAGTTTGAAAATTTAATTCTACTGTATATCTTATTTTTAATCATACTTTTTCACTCTGCAGAGAAAAATAACAAATTGTGAAGCTATTAATCTTTCGTGGTTCAAGAAAATTTAATGACTGAATTCAAGTTAAAAAAAGTGCCACCAGAAATTAAACTCAGACTTCACTGTAATTACGCTAATGAAAAATGGGATTCCTAAATGAATCTCTGTCTCATTATAACAAAACTCCTTTTCCTTCCCTTCATTCATGTATGTAGCTGCTGGGACATGGTGTCATGCTGCAACTTGTTCCAAGACATAACTACGTTCATCTTCCTGTTTCTGGCAGAAGTGAGAAAGAGCTGTACATACACTCCAGAACGATATGCCTTCTGGGAAGCTTTCTGGGCAACCCTTCCAGGTGGCACAGGAATAAAAGGGAAGTGTTTTCCACCAGCTTTCTCTGGATGAGCATTCTTTCTTGTGAGTGCCTAACATCATGCCCAACATCGTGCTCAGCCTGCATTTTCCAAGTATACGACAAACACTTGTGCCACAGTGGGCTGAGGGCAGATCAGTCAATGGGTTTCAGTCAGAACCACCACAAAAAATATTTAATAAAATTAAACAAGGATGAATTCCTGTATGGGAGGGGAGGAAAAAGAAGTCCTATTTAGATAAATATTTAAATTAAGAAGGTTCCCCAGAGAATTATAAGGCAGATCCTCCAGTGACACTATGCTTGAACTGAAACCATGTACAAAAAAAATCCTACTCCTGACATTAAGACTGAGATACTACCTGTGCACACAGATCTAAGCACACTGACAATATTGTCCTCTGCATTTCAAGGATAAGGTAGTAATTTCCTTGAAGTCACCAGCAGAGCCAGAATTCAAAGCATTTGGCTGATGATGTATTCACTATACAACACTTTAAAATATTTTCATGTCTTACTGAAAGCCAGAAAGATTCCTTTCTTATCTTCACAAGCTATCTCTTACCCTAATACAATGCTTTTCTGCTTGAGTGAATAGATCTAGCCTCTTCCCAGAGCTAAGCATATACAGTAGTTTTTAGAGGGTATAGGCCCATAAAACTATACAGAAGAAGAGAAACC
The DNA here is from genome assembly GCA_009867235.2 of Psittacus erithacus. NCBI lineage: Eukaryota > Metazoa > Chordata > Aves > Psittaciformes > Psittacidae > Psittacus > Psittacus erithacus. Next base: position 78,178 of record WYDI02024579.1, on the reverse strand, counting down.
CTTAGGGAAGTTCTTGGAATAACTAAATGCTCCATACATCCATTTCAGCCAATCATCTGAAACTGTGAAAGCAGAACAGATACATAAGGATTGGATATTCAAGATAACTTTTGCTCTCAAGAGAGCAGATGCTTCTGGGTTTATGAAAAGTCAGTTAATGAAGTGACTCTTTAGCTCTCTTAATAGCCTCCAAACTGATTAAACCATAACTTTTTCCCAAGAAAAGATCCAGTTGGCAAGGCTTCTTGCATCCCTACATTCATATACAGTCATGGTCTTCATGTAATTATGAACAACTTCCTCCCTGAGGATTTGTCATCCCTTTCTTTTCTTCTAGTATTTCCCTGAATTACCCACAACTTTAACTGGCAGAAGAATTCTAATCAGTTATTTCACTGAACTCAAGTCATACACATTTATTTTTATTTTATTTTTCTAATAGGGACCTTTCTGCCTTTTGGGGAAATCAGGTTTGATCATATGCTAATAGGAGCAGTAGTTCTTCAGGCACAATAGCCGAGAAGATTCTGTATCTATGGAGGAGTAAGTATGGGGAAAATTGGGCAGCTGAGAAGTGATAAGGAGAATGCAGCAGAGAAGGAAACACATTAACATAATAGACCAGAGAAAATAGAAAGTTTTCGTCACATGGAGGAGAATGAAAATCAGGAAAAAGAATGGGAGCAGCTGCTAATGCTCATTTGCCCATCCCCAGCTACAATAGTTTGCTGGGGTACCCCAGAGACCACAGCTTATACTTGATGATATACCTATGCCCCTTCAGAGAGCAGTTCATCCCATCAGCTCTTTATCTCCACTGACCAGAAAGCATAGACACCTGCTTATACTGAACACCTACCATTCAGGCTATTGATGCACTATGTCCCTCCCTTACTACTCACCATATGCTAGGGACAGATATTTAGATCTGTTCTGCTTAGAAACAGACATGTTAAGCTACATAACATCTTCAGTGGTGTAGTTAGATTAGAAAAAAAAAAACAAAAAACACTTATACTTTTGGGACATACCTCCTTAGGAACTGAAGAAATAAGCCACTCTGATTTAACCAGGTCATGTTGCAGAGTCTAACCGAACTACCTAATGACATAGAATCACAGACTGGTTGAGATGGGAAGGGATCTCTGAAGTCATCTGGTCCAGTCCCTGATCAAGCAGGACCTCTTGGAGCCTATCTAGTCATTCTATCTTCAAAATAATAACTACCCACCAAACTATAGGCTTTTTTCTTCAGATATTTCACAGTAAACACATAGCAAATAATATGCTCACCACTAGTTCACTTTCCTTTCCTCTTGACGTTAAACCTACATGGGCATCACCCTGAGAAACAATATTGTCCTAGGAAGTGCTTTTCCTCAGCAACACATCCCACTCCCACTGGATGAGAAAAGCCTTCTATTCACCTTCCTTTAGGAAGCATCCACAGAAGCAGGAAGAGGGAAAGGCCATACAAGACAGCCATTACTGCCCATCTCTTGCTGTTCTGAGATGGATTTTATGTGCATTTGCTCTCTGCTTCAGCACATAATGGAGAGGATCTATCTGCCCAGAACAATCTGTGACAGGCTTTCCTGCTGCTGAACTGAGCCAGTAAGTCATTCACGTCTCCCCCAGATGTTTCTGTTTTCTGAACTAACAGGAACTGCATGTGCTGCTGTCTTTCCCCAAAGACCTGGGCCAGCACAAACAGGGAGGGAGGCAATTCTCCACTTCAGGAACCAGGTGCTTACTTGCTTGCAGGAGCTGGATTGGACCAGGATACTTCACAAGTGAAGGCTCTAACAAAGAACCACTCCTGAACCACTGGGACCAGTATCCATAGGTATGACCCACTGGTGAAACCCCCCCAATCCCTCTAAAAGGTTTTAAGCCTTTTAAAGTTCTAAATAGCACCACAATGTCTTTGCTACTTGAAGTAACAGTTAAGCACTATCTGCAGCAACCTTACCTATAGCAGTAAGTGAAGCAGCCGTGCAATTTAAGCCATGGGTAATAAACTCATTTTGCTCAGTGAGTTTCAGCACAGAAATTGGTGTTTATTGTAATGATGATGAATCAAGGAATCTAAGCTTTCACCTCAGTATTTTAAACCCAAATTCCTTGCAAAGTACTGTCAGCCATTCTCATATGTTTCCAAATATCAAGACAACAATGATATGTGCATGGCATGTCTTCAGTCATACTCTGAATTCAGGATTTAAAAGAGGAAAACCTATAGAGCAACACATTTGCAAACACTTAAGTCCCTAATCTGGCCACTACATTTTACTGCCTATTTTTTAAATTTATCCAATAAGGAAAGCTAAATTTTAAAGACAGGAAACAAATTATAATTTATGTCAGCACAAATCTGGACAAAGTGTATCAGGCCACGGAATTAAAAAATAACTAGAAATTGGAACTCTACCTTTTTCTTTCCCATGTTTGGTTTGTATTGCTTTACTTTCTTCTTTCTTTGCTCTCTCATCCTTGCTCAGATATTGATCAAAATCATTTGCAGAAGGCTTGCTCTCCCAGTCTCCAGAAACATTTTTGAGTTAGCAAAAGAGGTATCAAAACTGTACTTCAGATTTTTAGGGGCTTTTTTCTGTCCAATACACAAACCCATTTGTTTACAGATGTTTAATAGAACTGTGCCACAGAAATTGTCTCCAAATTTATTAGGAGGCACAACATGTTTTCAGCTTAAGTGCATGTGGTTTAATTGCTTTTTTAGTTTTGACTGCTAAATAACAATGCTATTTGAAAAGTCTTCAGTGAAATAAGACTCTTGGGGAAAAGGATTTCAGTAGTAGCATAGGCTTACATAGTAAATATTAAAAAAAAGCAAAGGTGTTCTTTTAGAATATTTCTTTTCATTTGTCTAGCTCTGGCCAGGTTAGAGTTTTCATAATGATCCTTTCAAGGGACTGGCTCTCACCCTGTGCCCACTAACCAGCTTGCTCTCCTGCAGAGGTCCAATGAATTTCTCTACTGAAACTTCAACTCCCAAGTCCATTTGAGTCTGTTCTTCACAAAGGCACTCAGACATGATTAAATAACAAATTAGAGAGAATCACCATATCCCTATGCTGGTCTAAAACACTAGACCACCCTCATTGTAATCCTGAGCTTGCAGTTGTCAACTTTTGACATACAACCCCAGGATCCTTTCATACACACTACCAGAAGACTTCTCTGGCAGTAGCCTGCAAAGCACAACAAAGCCACTTATTTTGTCCAGGGACAAATTAAAACATGGGGTTAAAGCTCATTATTAAAAAGCTCCAGTGATCTTGATGAATACCAGTAAATTTCAAAGACTGTCAAGTTACTTTCCACCCCCAGACAAGCAAAAGGGCTTCCAGAAGACAAAAAAGAGCTTGATCTCTGTGTCCATGCCCCTGATAATTATCATTATTTTTAATGAAACACATTGAGGATCCACATTGCTGTCAGCTGTCTACAACTTGGTTTATTTTTAGTTTGTAATACAGTTAATAAAAAACAGGTACAATCCTCATCCTGCTTAAGAAGCACATCTTGGAAATTGGACAGCTCTGCTAAAGTCATCATAGAATGAGATTTTAAGATGCATCTAAAGAGCCATAAATCAAACTGTTCGCAGTATGCCATAAAGGCATTGTTTATCCATGTGCATGCATTGAAACATCCGATGTTGCACTTTCTCATTTGTGTGGAAAGCCAACCCTGTTCAGTGAGACCACACACTATGTCACATTTAGTACCTGTTAGGAAAGTTTCAGCATGATTTTAATTATTTCCAATCCTGGTAAATCCTCTTCTACCTCCTTGCTGGAAGGGTTTACATCAATTAAAATGGTGTATCATGTAAACTGTTTAAGCCCCTAAAAAGCTTCAGTTTGCATCCTAGTTAGCAAATTCCTTTCCTTTTCACTCTCCAACTGCAGCCTTGGCCACAACAGAACATAAAATGTAGTTTCATAGGCAGCATGGTACTCAGAATTTAATCCAAAAGTCCTTATATTGCTGTTAACACCTGTGATGGATTTCTTGGGCTATCTGTAGAACTATCCTGCACTGGCAGAGAAATCACATGAGAACAGATGGGCAACTTGACTGTAGTAATACCAGACTCTAGGTTCTTTCATCATTTGTATCTAAAGAGTAATGTCTAGAAAAGCTGGGAACATGAACATGAACATGGTATCTATCTCTATGGCTGCAAATCTGCTGAGAAACTTGCACATCCAAAACCAAACAGCTTTAGTTATTAGTAACAGCATTCCAAGGAGTAGCAGAGTTTGTCCACACAAGCTGACAAGGAGAAAAACCTTAAAGAATATTCTTGCACGTCATACAGCTGGGAAGCCCACCTTTTCTGACAGAGCTTGTTCTGGTGATGGCACAAGACATTTCAACTACAAGTACTGTAGGTGAGTTTCATATTTTTGCAGGAGGAAGAGGAATGAATTTGGACATAGCCTTGACAATAATCATTCAAAAACAAGGAGTTATCCCAGAAAAAACATTATATTGCCAAGCATCTTCCCCACAGATACATATTTAGATTGTTCCTCCCTGGCATTTCATGAAACAGTAAACAATGCTATGGCAAATATCCAAACACAAGGTGATTTTAGTAGACCACCTTGTTTCAGACTGACTCACAGTTACCAACAGTTAAATATAATGCCTTAAGTTACACACTGCTAGTAGTAACATCCAACAAAATGCAAACACAGGAAACAACTCAGGGCAGGGCCTGTACACCTAAGCCAAGGGCAAGAATGAGATTTAAGGGCAGACAAGTCTCTTCATTGCCTCATGGTAGACCCTTCGGTTTCTCCAGTAAATGGGGCCATTGCCAGGGTTAGAGCATCAACTGAGAAAACACAGTCTCACAGGATGCAGACATGCATGCTGTTAGATGTTTTAACAGGGAAGGCTGCAGCCCTCAAGGAAAACCACACCTCACTGCTATGCTGTGAGATGCCTCAGTTCTCCCTGCTCATTGCAGGGGCCGGGATCTCAAGCAAGCTCACAGTTTTCACTCCCAGCCTAGAAATAGAAGAGCTAAATGTAACAGCAGCACATCAATGCAGTCAAGACCCTTGCCAAATCTCTTGCTGGGGATTTCTGTAACCACGAAACCTATATGCGCATTTTGAGCCATAGCCTTACAGAAAGCCCACCCTTTCCCTAGGGAAAGAGACGGGTGTTAAGGAGGAGATCCTAGGAAAGTGCTTTGATAATCCAACTCTCAGCTCCAGGAAAATGTTCATGTCCCAGGGCAATCTTTTCATCAAAATTAGGTCTGCATGCCAAAAATGAAGGAAATGAAAAATGAGTAAATAGCAAATTAAAATCCCATAGCATTTAATTGTGGAATCAACAAAACATGGTGTTCCTGGAACAAATGCTGTGCCCCAGGCACCTCAGAAACTGCTGCCCGGCACCGTAGAGATTCCTCAGCACCCCTGTGTCCCAGTGGAAGAGCAGCTGGGAACTGCTGGGAGTCAAAGCAAGAATCCTGGCACATGGCAGGCTTTCTCATTGCTCTTTTTTTTTTTTTTTATTTTATATTTGTACTGCTTTCCCCAGTATGACTAATGAGAACTCCAATAACTGAAACAATGGATGGGGCTTCCACAAAGCAGCGCGTTGTCAGAGAGGGAACCACATTGGTGGCAACTCAGCGGTAGCCCAGCATCACTGCTTCTCCCACATGTGTCCTTACAGGGTTGTCTGCTTACTAGGACAGAACGACAGGCTGCTGTGAGGATGTACATAGTAATGAAGATACCAAGGCAGAAAGCAAATGCTGAACTAAGGTTCCAAATTTCGTCATTTCTGACTGCCATGTGTCAGAAAGCTCAGAATAAAAATCAAGGCAAACTCTAGAAAGAAGGAATCACACAAGATCAACACTGAAAAACAGTTTGTAAAACCCTTGGAAACTGAAGCCCTGGAGATGTACACAGCCCTGCTGAGGACTTAATTTTTATGGACACTTTCTCTTCTGGCCATGAGGCCCCAAAATGTCTCAGGTGAAACTTACTGCCAGGCCTGTGGTTCCTGCTGAATGCCCTGCCTGACTGCTTGGCAGAAAAAGCACTTCACAGCCCTGGCAGTACTGCTTCTAAAGCTCACTGGTTTAAGGTTACATTTTAACTTCTCCTTACTTGGAGTACAGCTGAAAACCTCACTTGTTTTGGCAAGAAAACTAGAAGAGATTCAGCGTAATAGAAGTGAGTAGACCAGCGATTAGCATCTCAGCAGGAGCTGTTCAGAGATGGGCTTCAGTTTCCTCAGATTTAATACCGATGACTGTTTCAATCTTGCCTGAAATTTCTCTCCCTTTCTCACTCCCACAGGAGTTACTTTAACTTTCAGTGAACGAGTACTGAGTTCAGGAAACCAGAGAAAGTCAAACATAACACATGAATTAAGCAAACCTCCTTGAGCATTTATCTGCAAACCATAATGCTTGCTTACAAAAACAGCACTATCAAAACAAAGCCCTACCTCCAAACACATAAAGCTCTTTCCCCACCTCCATCCCTTCCCTTCAGCCACAGGCTCCCTAGAAGCGAACATGATGGTTTGGGGATACCAATTACAACCATTTCTCTTTGAGGTGAGGATAATGGACTAGGAGTTGATTCCTACTGCATCCATAAACCCTCTAGAGTTCACAAGCTCTCAGTTCAAAAAGCCAAGGCAAAGATACCTGATAGATGAATTTACTGCATCTTTCACCTTTACTTAGCAATACCTTGTATTCAACAGATGTTGTTCTGGTCTACTGTCTCGGAAAGAGATCAAATTACTTGCTGAACTGTGGCAATTCCTTTCATGAAGCAGTTTTAATGCTGTGCTTGGAAGTTAGGCTATAGAAAGACATGCAGGAAAAATTTTTCTCAAGTATTCACACATCAATAGAAATTTCAAAAGATTCATAAAGTAATCAGGTTGCTTATTGTAGCTACAAAACACAGCAAGTCATATCTATTTTAATTCCTCTCTTAAACTTATGTATGTGTATATACACACACAAATATTTTTGTATGCATACAGACACACAAACACAGAAACTGTAGTCCCCATACAATTTCTGCACATGTAATTACAATTTGACATTTAAAATAAGACAGGATCCCTTGCACTCCTACCAGAGTAAAGCCAGTGCAACACAGAAATCAGGATGTTGCAGTGCAGGTGAACTTAATCAACCTGTTTGCTTTTACCTCATACCACTGTAGATATACTAAACACTTGCATCTGTTCCGCTGCTCAATTTGATACAAGAAAAACTCCTTCATTCAAGTTCCTTCTCTCACCTAAATCTAAGGATTAAACAACCCCCTAAAAATTTAAGGAAAACACAACACCCCTCAGTTTGCCTTTAATGCTGCTAATTAACAAAGCAGATCTCAGCTGCTGGGAATTGCTGATAATTCCCATAGCAAAATGCTGCTGATGGAGCCGTGATTATTTGCAGCAGCTGCCTCACACCCACCACACAACCTCTATGCAGGTCTGTCAGGGAGGATTTTAACTAAGTGCTGTAAGCAGTTATTGAGAAAACTGAGTGAAATATTGCCAGTTAAAATATATCTCATAACAATCAAGCCACAGCAATGCTTTCACACTCATGTTCTAGCTTGAGTTTAGTACTCATTTGCTTAACAGTAACTAGCTCCTGCCACAGCAAAATGGCAGTCCACAGGCACTGCACTTGAAATGTCTTTTATATCTTGTATTTTTGCCATATAAATTTAAGTTATTGAACATTTTTTGAAGGAAAACATTAAAAACACATTTTCATTTCACTACCACCTGCCACAGGCACCAATGTCCCAGAGATGTGGTGGTGATAGAAGGCAGCTCTGGAGCTTCCCCCCAGGTCTTGATGCAAGTCCCGAGGGGAATCAAAGCTCTGCACAAGGGAACTCTTGCATGTAGGTAGTTACAGGCCAGAGGCTTACCAGGCCTCCTCCTCAGGAGGCAACAGATCCTGTGTACCTTTGGCCAGCTTTCCCAGGGACAGGTTCCAGATTTTCTCTTTAACTGAACGCTGACAGGTGCCACAAACAGACACACAGGACTGTGAGACACCCACCATTACAGTATCCACTGCATGTGTCACACAGACACAGCACTGTAAAGCCAGATACCCCACAGAACATGTACTCACGCATCGTTTGCTTCCAGGCCAGCAGCAGCCAGGGGCTCAGCCCATCTTCCAGCAAACTCGTGCAGTAACACTGCTCCAGAATGACCAGCACACACATCTGAAGCCACCTTCTACAAGCTCTGAAGCTCTTAGTCTGATCACCCATGCCAAAGTGCCACTTCTCTGCGGCCAGGGCCCACCTGAGCCCCAGCTCCAGGTTCCCTGGGCTGCTGTCCTCACTGCCCAGCCCAGTGTGCCTACCTCTCCTCGGCCTCACCAGGCTGCTAGCCCACACCTGTGAGACTGGGCTGCTGTCGCTCACAGCAGGGCAGCCGCTCACAGCCATGCTGGCAGATAGGCTTCTGAGGTACAGCTGTGTGTCTGTGTCGTGTCTGCAGCAGACTTCTGTGCCTTCCAAACCAGCCTGGAAATGTAGCATAAATGCTTCCCAAGGCTTCATCTTCCCCGACAGCTCCTCAGGCGCTGTCAGAAAGAGCAAAAGAGGCCTAAAACATAAAGCCTATTTTACTGCTTACTGGTGTGTGTTCTTCAACCAGTAAGTGCTTGGCCAAACCTTGAGTGTTCTGTAGGGTAGACTGAACATAAGCATCCCCCTCTAGAGAATTAACTAATGTCCTTTACAGAAATCATGTTTGGTGGGCAACTAATTAAAAGTATTGCTTCAAGATTTAATACTTGATTTTATTGGGCACTCTGTAAGCTGGCCTAGCTTCTGAAAACCAGTGGTCCTTAACCCAGAGCCATAGCCAGAAGCTTTATAAATGACTTTTCCAGAGGAGAGCAGGGGTGGCCATGAGGGGTGAGGGAAGATCATGAGGGGAGAGCAGGACGTGACTATGAGAGGTGAGAAGAGATCGTGAGGGGATAGGAAAGGTGGCCATGAGGGTTGAGGGGAGATCGTGACGGGAGAGCAGGGGCAACTGTGAGGGATGATCATGAGGGGAGAGCAGGGTGTGGCCATGAGAGGAGATTATAAGGGGACAGGAGAGGCGGCCATGAGAAGTGAGGGGAGACCATGAGGGTAAAGCAGAGGAGGCCATGACGGAAAATCATGAAGGAGGTGGTGGGGCAGTTGTGAGGGGAGATTGTGAGGTGAAAGCAGAGGCAGCCATGAGGGGAGATGAAGATGGCCATGAAGGGCAGAGGCAGCAGTGATATAGTGTGGGCCACTATGAGAGGGCAAATGAGGGGTGGCTGTGTCCAGAAACCATGAGGGGCAGCCATGAGGGGAGATCAGTTTGCCCTTAGTGACATGGTTTAGTGGTGGGCTTGACAGCCCTGGGGCAACGGTTGGGCTCAATGATCTTAGAGGTCTTTTCCAATGTAGCTGATCTATGATTCTATGATTATCTTCTTCTAAGATTAGGAAAACACAAGTAAATTGCTGAATCCATTTTGCTGACTTGCCACATTTTTCTGAATGACTAACAAGAACATTTTCTCACCTGGAGGATGACATTTCATCACCCATGTTGATAACCTTTATCCATGAATTAGAAACCTGAACTCAGTTTTGTAGGTTAAAAAGTACATCCATATTCATGCCCCATATCCTTAAGACATGTTTAGGTTACAATATTCCCAGTCAGTATTGTGTGGCTATTTTTTTAACTCATATAGTCAATTCAAACCAGCTTATAATTAATCTTAATAAAGATGACATGAAGAACAGATAGACAGTGTTTGCATCATGTAACTTGGGTACATAGCTAAGTAGCTTACCCCCCAGTCACATTACAGGTCAGCAGCACTACCAAGCACAGAACTCAGCTTGTTCATATTCAAGTTCATGTTGGACATTCCTCCCACAGATACTTCTAGAATGACTGCTTGTTTATTTTAATGAAATAAGTAAAATATTTCCTCAGAAAAAAAATTATTAATGTTTAAAATTTTTAGTTCAAGTGCTTCATTTACCAGCATCACACACGGGTTACACAAACATAGATGGGGCCAGAAAAGCTTATTTCTTTTTGTATTGTCAAGGCACTTTGATTTGTTTCTTCTCCAAGGAACTTGGGAGTCTGTAAGAAGGGAAAGTGCTGGAAAGTAAGAATATAACCTTATGTCAGAAGGAAAAAAAAAAGCTAACAATAATGTTTGCCCTTCAGGCAAAGTTACTCCTTCTTGAGTTCACATGCATGATTACTGCAATACGATTTTAACTGTCACATTACTGCAGGATTTCCTGATTTGGCATAGGGGTAATGTACCCATCAGGACTATTGTGTCCACTGAAAGAAAACACCACAGGGCTACCCCCCAGGGTGCCCTGAAAAAAATCCAGAAAACCCACAGACCTTGCTGGAATCCACAGTACCTGCCTACAGTTCTGGGTACTTGAGGTGGAAGGTGTTCAGGTAGTGATGGCTGAAGATAAGTAGATTCAGATAAGCTGATATGTTTGGGTAGATCTCTGGTAGCCACTTTATTTTTCTTTTTGGTTGGTTGGTTTGTTTGTTTAGTTTTAGTTCAGGCTTTTACTACTAAATTAAACAGGGTTTCAGGTGTGGAATTAGGGGTGGGGTTTTTTTTAAATTAATTGGACAGAGGAATTTTCACTTTCCTTTCTAATTTTTTGTCAGCTACTCACCACTGTTGGGAAGCTTCCTAATTTATTCCACAAGCTAGTATATTGATATTAGTACATAAAAATGAATAAATCACCCCAAGATTCTGCAAAAGGAAAAAATAATTTAAACAAAGTAATGTGAGAGTTTAACCGTTTCCACAATATAACTTAGTTCGTGATTACCTGCTGTTGCAGGGGGACAATCCCACAGGGACCAGGATCCAATGACAGAGCCCTTAGCTTCACCACCAGAAATCAAAAGTATCTCAGTTATCCAAGGAAGGCAGAACTAGTAATTTTAACTGTAATGAAACACAAGTACCAGATAAAGGCCCTCTGAACCCACCTTCTACAAATGTGTAAAGAGACGAATTCCCCAGGAGAATATACAAAGTATGTACTGGAGCAAAGACCAAGAACAGACGCCACAGTGGGAGAGCTGAAGGAGATACTCTGCAACATGGCCAAGGCACTGTGTTTTCAGGCAGCCTGCAGCCCCATCTGCTCCATACAGCTTCAAGGCCCGCAGGGGTTAATACAGTTAACTTCTAGCTCCTCCACGGAGACAAAACTACGGAAGTGAATGTCTGCTTGTCGTTATTTTAAACAAAAGAGAAAACATATGTCCCTCTGGAACTATGCTTGCTGTTTCTCCAGCAGATATGACACAGAGAACAGATAGCGGAGGCCTAGAACTAAATGCAAAAGCTTTATTCCAAGGAGCAATTAGAGAACAATTTAGGGAACACGCTCCAAATATAAAGGTTCTCAGATTAGCAAAGTGAAAACACAGAAAAGTTGAGAATGGTTATGTACACTAACTAGTAAAAAATTTAAAACCCACAAAATATCTTGGCTGTGTAAACCAGCAGTTTCTTACCTGTGTGAGGAATATTTCTACAAACTATGAAAGACAATTTAGAATTAAAATTAAAACCTGCCTTTTCTCTCCCAGATTTTGTGATTCTACATGTAACTAGTAATGAACAAAAATTTAAACAGAAGAATGTACTTAACTGAAAAGGTTGAAAAGAAAAATTGGTAATTTCATTTATAAAAATAAAAATTTACTTTCAAAATTTAAACATGTGGATTAAAATCACAAATGCAATAAATAAATAGTTGAGGCCAGTATGATGCCTATCTTTAAATTCAAGTCTTGAAACATGATGGTAGATGTTTCACAGTACAAATTCATTAGGTAGTTTGGACCCAAATGCAGAGCCAGTGCATGCAGACACAATCCCACTGACAGCAGAAACTCAGCAGGAGCGCTTGCAGCTCGTAGGGAGCTGGAGCTGTGCACTCCCCAGGGACAGAAGGCCGGGGGTGAGGGGGGGTGGGGTGTGGATCTTAAGAAGTCATCTAGTCCAACCTCTGCCAGAGGATGAACTGTGCCCTAAACACTGCCAATATTTAAAGTTGTCTTTGTTTAAAAATCCATGTAAATGATTTTATAACGCTCTCAGGAAATGTACTGCAGGGCCCTGCAAAGTTACCATCAGGATTATTTCTCCAAATGCCTAATCTAAAGGTAGGCAATTACTTGCTGCCCTATGAACAGGGGATTTGGGGAACAAGCTTTTGGTTCTGTATTTTTTATCATCTTCTCTGTAACAGCTTTTTACAAATGTGAATATTCCTTTAGTCGTGGCTTCTGCAGACTAAACAAATCAAATTCTTCCAGTTTAACATACAAAATGATATTGTCTAGCATTCTCATCTTTCTTGTCTCTCTCCACTGGACTCTTTCCAATTAGCCCCCAAGCTCCCTGAAGTGCAGTGCCTGAAACTGGATAGAATATTCCAGCTCCGACCTCATTAGGTGTAACTAGAGTAAAAGGTTATTTCGTGTGAATTTAATGGGGAATGCTTATTTATTTAGCTTAGTAGGGAATTTGCTTTTTCATAAAAACATTACGTTATTGACCCACAATTAGTTTGCCACTCAGTAGAACCTGCACATCCTTTTTCATAGAATAACCAAAACTAGCAAGGTCTCTTCCATCCTTTACCTGTTACTTAGTTCAGTTCAATACTTTCTATTCGCCCTAAATGAAGTAAATCTTACTTGTCACCTAATTTCAACAATTAATTTAAATAACTTCTTGTAATCTATTCCTCTGGTACACTTTTAGCCTTTACTGGCCATACATGCTTGTAAATGAAGTATCTATTACAGAATCCAATCTATGTTATAAAGTATATTGATTAGCATAAAATTGATCTAAATAAAGGCCTCCTTCTAACATTGTCCTAGGCAACAATGAATTGCTAACAACCCTAAGTACAAATCACTCTTGTAGATCCATTTAAACTATGCTTCCTGCTTTGGCAATGAAAATGTCACAAACAGTCTTTACCAAAAACCCCTTACCAAAATCAAGATGCGTCACCTCTGCAGCTTCTCTGTTCACAAGTCAATTATTCTGCCACAGAGGAATTATTTGATATGATTTATGTCACACAGTATTTTTCCTTTTCTCTGAAATGGTATATATATAAATAATTAAAAAAAAAAAGGAGAACTCTGGAATTGAAAAATAGGTATAGGAACTATTTTCCCTCAGAATTAATATTAAAAATGACTACAATGCATATTTCAACTTGTGAAGATCTTCAGGATAATGAAAACCATGAAGATAACAATGAGAATTCAGAACTAGTTCTGGATTTTCAGATTTTTTTCAGAGATATCTGAAAGTAATGCTTGCATGTCTGAAAATGTATTTTTAAAGAATATGTTTGAAAGAAATGAACAGCTCTGGTTTATGAAATCTCTGTATTTTATGAGGACACATGGAATCAGGCTAAATTCAAATGTTACTCTACATATTTGTTTTCTTCCAGTCTACTGTATCTATTCCCTTCTGTTGTTAGTAGTTACAATCACTCTTACTATGAGATGCTTCAGTCATAGGTATTCATACTCCTTCACATTGGCCCAATTTTTAGATCTTTGTTGAAGTGACTGTAGTTCCTAATTGCTAATTTCACTGTTCCACATCTGTTAAAAATTAAAGCCCCAATTGCTAGTTTGATATATTGGTGCCATGAGTCCTCCTTGTCTTAGCTATAAACTGGTTCATGTTATCTTGCACATCAAATACGTCAAAGCAATGTGCAGTTATCCTTATCCAATTGTATTTCCTTTACCAGAAATGCTTAGCTCTTCCAGATACACTCCTTGCATCTAGATTAAGATCCTGAAATAAAAAACTTTATTCTTTATTTAGTAAAGACCTTTATTCTTCTACAGAGTTCAGTGAATTCTTTGTCAGTCCGTTGGTGAACTACATTAGTTCTCTACCTGTTAGATTTTATTGAAAACACTTCTGTCCTACATGCTCAGATGGAAGTAGTAAGTCTTTGATTAGTCTAGTACAAGTTAAGCTATATATATAGAGGATATAAATGGTTAGTGACGGTCACACGGCTGACTAGATTCTCCAAAGACACACTGACGCCACCATGATAGCCAACTGTTGAAAGAGAAAAAGCCAGGACTGACAAACTTGATGAAGGTCCAGTAACAAATCCATTAAACACCACAGCTGCAACAGATTAATCAAAAACACTTCATTTCAATTGGTCTGATTTTTAATATTGTACTTCATATTACAAATAAAATAAAACTTTAATATTTAATTTATAAAGTTTTCACATTTCCATTTAAAACCAACAGTAGGTTTAAAGTAAAAAGAGCTTTGTGGAGGCAACAGCTTTAACTTCAACAGATTCTAATTTTATAATAGTAGAGAAAAATGTGTAAACATAGGCATTTGTGATTTTCTTCTGTACACATCTACATAAATTAGTTCATACAAATATAATTTACTATAGAAACATTTGTTTGTTTTTGCTACAGACAGTTCTATGCTGGCATCACATACTAGTCAATTAATCTTACAAAGAGTGAGATCTATGCATTTTGCTTTCTAACCCCCAGTATGTCCATTGCCAGCAGTGGACTTCATGTTCATGGAATCAGACTCACAGTGTCAGCAATCTAAAATTAAACTTCAGTATGAGATTATAAATAATAAAAAATGAATCCATCATTTTCATATCATAATCACCAGATGCTTAAATGCCATGATCCAAGCCAACCAAAATCAATGTCAGTTTTCCCATTCACTTAGCTGGAATTCACTCGCAGTTCCCAATCACTATAGATTCTCATTTTAGTTTTGCAATTTCATCACAGCATGAAGAGTTAAAAAGTGCATAGTGTCACAGCCTCAGTGTGAGAAGTAAAGCCTCTAAGTCTTTCTGGGCCTCTTTATCCTGAAAGAAACAGACAATCATGCATGAACTTAGATGGGATAAATCTCTTCATCTGTATAATATGCACCTATCCACATTTCTTTACAAACAACAGACGTAACACATAACTGCAACTGCCATAGAATGTAAAGACTGCATAGTAAGTTAATTTCTAAGTGAATGCAAAAATAAAGTATGAAGTGAAAACAAGAGCCAGATGGCAGCCCTCCCTTTACAGCTCTGTTAAAGCACTTATAATGTTAGCCACAAATAGCCTTCTCAGCAGACCAGTAAGCCTTTTAGCTTCGGCTGTAACTTTTACTGGTGTACTTTGCAGGAAGTACTGCCTTGCCTTATAATTCACGCAATCTTGCAATCTGACTGTGTGCAGGTTTACTGAAGATATTTCTGTGATGTTTCCTAATGATTTATTATGCAATTGACAACAAAATATTGGGAAATGTAATTAATGACATCAGTCAGATTGTGGTTTTGGTGCATACAGCCATACCTACCTGTAATAACCGGCATGGATTGACTACGCCCTCAGTATCTTCCATACTGGTATTAGTGAGCCCTGCCTATGCTACTGGGCTTACAGCACAGAGGATCCAGTGGTGGAGCAAGAGGCAAGTAATCTGCTGTGCTCAGAGCCAACACTGTATTATAGCTCCTAGGTCAGAAGGGAAAAGCTCCTTTCAAGTTGATGCTTAAGAGCACAAGTTTGCACAGGGCTTTCTGTACACCAAACCCAGCTCACAGACTCTTAGTCACAGCGACATATGTTTTAGCTATTCCATGTATAATCCATTCAAAAAGAGGTACATGCATATGAACATGTAACCACAGTACAAAACCTCCATTATTCTACTGATTTTTTTAAATGCCTCCTGGACATAATCCGTCTGCTTTACTTGCCACTGCAAAACCTCTATCTCCAAAATGCACCTTGGTTTAAAACCACATTTCTAAAAAGTCAGCACCTTGTACCTGCAGGCTGGTAAGGGTCCAAACACCCAGTAACATGCACCCATGTGTACTTAGCAGTGCAAGTAAAAAGCACTTGCATGTCACAAACTTTGTGCAAGTATTTCTAATGACAGAGACGAGTATTTATTTCCCAGATAACACCAGAGGCAATTCTGAAAGAAAATACTGTAGACAGACAGTGAACTAATCACTGAATTTCAGGATCACTTCATCATCCAATCAACCAAAGAGCTGGAACAAAATACAGGACATTTTAAAATACATTTTATGGGTGAAGAAATTCCTGCTTCTCTTTATTTTGGTTAGTTGTCCATAATGTCATGAAGGAATAGAGAAGAATATTGAGATGATAGAAACCATATGCCAGACATGTCAAACTATATTATATTATTGGTCTGGATTAAGGCATTAATACATTAGCTGGACACTTCTTTTGGAGTTGCTGCCTTACTCCCACTGGCAACAACAGGCTAAACTATCTGCCTAATCATTTATCAGAGGCCTTAAAAGGCACACACTGCAAAGCCAGTAAGCTCCTGCCAAAATACTGTAACAGAAGGAAAAGTCACACTGAATTCAGCACCCCTTAAGCTCCACATCACCACAGGCTGCCTAGAGCACCAGGTTGTGGCTTTCAACAAGAACTGGGAAACCCAAAATTTGTATCAATATATTGATTAATTCAGGGAAAATACATTATCTTTGTATTGACTGTGGTCAACTTGTGAAAATTATTCTAACTCCATTAAGCAAAACAGTAAAAAGACAGCTATTGTCCCTTGCTATTAAGAAAACATAATGAACCAAGGTTTTAGTGTATCTGATCCTACTCTTCACACTTTTCTAAGCCAAAAATGATTTTCTCATCTCTCAATGGTGTTTAGCATCTCATGGGTTGATGCAATTCATTACACACTTTGAAAGCTACAGTATTTGAAAAATATATCTCCAAACAATTTTGTATAATTGTCTCTCTCCTTGGAAGCAAAGGATTATATTGCGCAATGAGCTTTAATGAGTTGCAAGGGTCTCAAAAATATTGAGCAATCTTCCCTGAATCTCCCGCTGGGCTTCGGAAAAAGAATGAAACAAACCCATGATTGTTCTAAGATCTAATTGGAGAAGAAACTACAAACATGCAAAGAGTCCTACCTCTGGATGCCAGAGTTGCGAGTTCCAAACAAGACTGTATCAGTATAAGCAAGAAGAATTATTGCTGCAAACTACGTAATGGGCTGCATTAATTAAGCCAGCAACTTCCAGTCAGTAAGAACTCAGATGTCAAAAGCATTGAAAAAAAAAAAAAAATCAGTAATGGCATTAAAAACAAAACTGAGAATGGTCAGTGAACTATTATGTCACCTTTGGATAGAGTCCTTCCAGACCAAGAGGTGTGTCACGCTAAAAGGAGAGAGAAGCCATAACTCTGTTCAGTGCACCGGTCTCTATAGTTTTAAGAATGAAAACATCATTAATGCCTGAAGCTTGACTGTTAATGCGAAGACAAAGCCATAAATCCTGTACTTGGCCAGCTCTCTTCTTCACTGATTTTTGGACCTGTGGTTTTCTGTGGGAGTAGGGTGTTCTGTTTGTGGGGGCTTTTTCATTTTTTTTATGTTGTTTGTTTTTTTGTTTTTTTGTTTTTTTGTTTTTTTTTTTTTTTTAAGATGGGCAGGCTTTGATCTCCCTTTACAGCATGGCAGGGAGAGGAAGAGGTGCAAGTCACAGGAGGAATGAAATATATTTGTGTCAGACCCATTTGTTCACCCTGAGGCTTAGCTCAGCACTGGCTGAATACACAGTAATTTTCTGAACTTGACTTTCTACTGTCAAGGCTTACATTTATTAAACACTTCTCATATCATTTTCAGAGTTGAATAGGAGTTCAAAATGTTCTGCAAACTGCTACAGAAAAGGTATTCAAATTACAGGGTTGGTAACTATATTTTCCCTTCTTTCTATTTAGTTGCTTTTCTTTTATGTTTCATCATCCACAGGGAATATGCACAGGAAAAAAGACCTGGGAGGCCAGGGACTGAAGAAGGGAAGAGATGGAGTTGAGAACAAGAGCAAGAGGGAAGAGAAAGCTGGTGGGAAACAGGGAATGTTGGCTTTAACTGGAGGTATTCCACATTTTGACAGTTAATTTCTGCTGAAAAATTTACTGATAAATGTAAACACAGACATTCACATATAAATGGGCATGTAAAAATTAAATGGCAATTAAAGCAGAGACAGAAAGATAATGATTTTACCTTCCATCTCTGCTAATTATTTCCTTATGCACTAAACGCACTCAACCCAGGCACTACACATTCATTGACAAAGTCTCAACTGTCAACACAGAATGATACACCCCCATGACCACAACCAAAATGGTTACACTGGCCAACTAAAACATAATTGTGTGCAGCTGCTGCCAGATCCCAAGCTGACATGCAGCCAGTAGGGTTTCACTGAAGTCAGCAAGGCTGCATGGTGTGTTAAATCAGCTGGGCTGCCAGGGTTGTCCAAAGCTGTACTCTGATATGTGTTAACAGCAATGAGGTGCTGAGAGCCACTCCTGCTTTTGGGTACAGCTGTATCATTCTGTCACAGCTCCAGGAGAAATCCTGGACTGTAACAGAAGAGACTCCAAAACATGCACAGAGATTGTTAATTAAAGAGTAATAGCTCTTGTGGACAATTTAAATCACACACAGTTATGCTCTCCCTTCGCAGATTCATGACAAACTCTCACAGATGGTGTGACAATAGTAGGCATTAAATTGCATACAATTGCAGAATACTATTTTCCCTTTAGATATTTCAATGAAACAATGCAACCTCCTATATGACAGCTGTATGTCACAAGTTAGGGCATTTCATGTTCTTTCATTATTTTTAGTATCTTCCTCTGAGGATGAACTGTGACTTCTCGAAGATTTCAGGATCAAGGCAAGCACAGTTTTAAAATGCATAGCTGACAGTAATTTCGCATTTTCTGATTATCCTTCAAGTAGAGAGAAAAACATCAGTTTGCACCAGAAGACTGTGAATAAAGTTTGAGGACTGTTGAAAAATTACAGAATGGCAGAATTTAATTTGGAATAATTAATAGTCATGTAAAATTTTTACCCACCAAGTTATTTTCAACTTAAAAGACTAAGTTTCATGAGTAATCTGGTTTCCTTTTCCTATTGTACACAATGCGGAGCTTCTGGTGTTTTAAGACATTTCCCTCTTTCTGTCCAGCTGCCAACCCCACCACACTGGGACCTACAGCACTTTCTGTGCAGCCATCACTGAAACAGCTTGAACACAATCAGCCCAGTCACAGCCCCTTCAGAAAGATACCTGTTGAGGCTTTCCTTCATCCTGTATATTGACTCTGAGACAGCATATTTCAAACTCCTGGAAGCCTGACTTCCTCTGGCCACTCTACAGGAATAGGAAACCAGTTCTGAACCTCTTCATCCTGCAGTGCACCCCCCTCTCTGTGAATACTCTTCCCACTCTGTGCCTGCATTGCCAGCACACCAGCATAGAAGATACACTCCACGCTGTGAGGAATTGCCTGTTGATCACTCTTGCTGTACTAAGATGTGTATGCTAAATCTGTGTTACCTTTGCTAGGATGTTGAAACGAGTACTTTGTGATACTAGTGGATTAAATCATAAATATAATAAACTCAGTATTTATTAGGATAGACTTTATCCTTATCTTTGAAACTATTACACTAAAAAAAATCTTCATCATTTTTTGGAATTGTTTTTGGAGTGGGAGAAAGAATAAGCAGACAATGCAAGCAAACCTTTTGGCAAGAACTTCAAAAACATGCAGATGGCAAATCAGTCTGATCACCAAGAGAAAAACAGATTGTATTCTCTGAAGTGCAAAATAATGTAAAATACAGGAGGTCTCAAATTCTTTCAGCAGCTCTTTTACAAATGTCTTATTTTTACCAGCATTTTAAAGTTTGAAATCTGATCTCTTTATAATGAGTTTTTAAAAGACCCATTGCCTGAGCTTGAAGCACACAGATTCAGTGTAAAAACAATCACTGATTAAGGAATAGTTTTTTAAAATATACTCAAAAGATGCTTTCATTTTTGGTTGGTGGCAGCTATTAGGAAATTCTTGTTCAACTCCACAAACATTATTAGCAGGAAAACAACAGCCTAGAATTCAAAATGAACACAAATCTGAATACTTCATTATTTTGTAATTGAAGCACCACTGACTTTTCCTCAGTATTTGGAGAACAAATGTGCATGAAATCTAAAGGAATAAATATCCTCTGAAAACACACTGAGCTGATGATATTGAGAAAGTAAAATGTTCTTTTTGATAAGAAAACAAAACCATTTTTGAGGTTAACTCAAATTATTCACATAGTTTCAATGAGTACTTTTTTTCCCCACACACGTCATAATTTGTACCCTTCACTTTAAAAGCAAAAGTACGTTACATTTTTCTCCTTCAAATCTTATTTAGAAGGACAGATTACCACAGTAGTTTCAAATGAGATCTGTTGGAAATACCACAGCAAGGTCTGCTACATACAATTTATCTATGGTAGCTGGAGCAGGGATTTCTTGAAAAATCTGCTGCAGAAAATACACAGGTATACAAATGGTCTGTTGTAATAGGAACAACCAATGGGTGCTGAAGTTTATACTCTGCCTTCTCTTCCATCCCTTTGTATCCTCACTCATTTCCTTATGGACAATATGAGAGATGGAAATTAATGACCAAGGAGATCAATTGTGGTGATGTAAAAAAAGTAAGAAAATCTTACAGGTGTGATTCCTCCTCAGCAACTGCGTTCTTGTACAAGTATTCAGCCATTGTTCCTGCCCATTATTATATTTACCTCCTCCTCCATGTGGACTTTCCTAGAGTTTAAAATATCACTGAGGCTGAAGGCAGAGTCTTTAACAAGTCTCTGCTTCCTGCCATTCTATCACCTGTAAGATGTAAATACCATAGTGGTCAATATCTGTAATATCTAAATCTCTCCCACTTGTTAATTTCAACTTTGAATTGCCTTAATTTGTAACTGCAGGGAAGAAGGGATTGTTTTTGAAATTATTATGGGGTTTTTTTAATCACCAGTAATTCTGTAAAATACTCAGCTTCGAGGAAATTTTTATCTGTAATTTAAGCTAGACTTTCAGCAGCTCTCAGTGCAAATAGATTTGCTTTGCATTCTTCCTGCTTCGCCATCTTTGGCTCTTCCAAGACTACAGTTTTCGTAATGTAAAAGCTGCTTTTTAGATTCATTTCCAAAAATGTCATAGAGACCAGAACCTTGACATTTTAATCACTTTCCCTGTTAGCCTGTTAAATCTCTTTATGGTGAGCTTACTGGTCCTACAAGCACAGAGTTCACTCCCATGCCAATGCTCATCTCCAGATAAGCAAATACAAAACAATTTCTTTGCTATTACACTTTATAATCCTACATTCAGATTTTCATTTTCTACAAGTTTCAGCCTTGAAAATACCCAACAATCTTTGTTATAAAAAAGAAATAAGTGTCTTATTCCCCTTTCATGCAATGCTGTATGTGTTTAATCAAGCACACACCACCCCCCCACCCCACACACCCCCCCCGGCATTTTATCTTTCTATATGCAAGACAAATGTTCATGTTTTCAAATTTTAAAAAGCCGTTTTTTTCCATATCAGTAGTCCACCACATCTGGTTTCGACAGCTCTTCATGTAGTCACACTCAGCAACGCTTTGAGCGTGCTACAAAGTAATGAGACTCAGAAAGGGTAATGCAACATCTACTAGACAAAGAGAGCAGCTGTTGGGCACTTTACAAGAGCTCACAGCAGCCCTGAACATTGGGATCTCTTTCACTGAAGGGGTGAATGTTTCCCAGGAGCCTGAAGTTATTCACATGAACAGCAACCAGAGAAAAGAAGAATAACTTAATGCCCTGTACACCTCCAACAGTGAAGTACCACTCCGCAGTATGACAGTATTTATGGCCAAGGAAAGATCATATAATTCACTGGAGTTTTTTGTTTAGAGAGGATAAAAAGTGCGTTGTACTGCAGCACTAGCTAAAATTAAAAAATGCAGAGACTGATTAGTTAAAAATGTGCCAAACTATTTTTTAACCCGGGTATTAGAACTTAGAGGACTCATTCAATCAGAACTTGTCTCTTATGATTTCTTTGGTATCTTTTTTCAGGTTCATAATAGGGTTGAAATTGTCCATCTGACTTTTTTTTTCTCTTTAACAAGAATTACCTCTGTTTGGAAGCCCCTTCATCCCTTGAATTAAAAACATATTCTCTAAGTGGTAGAACAGATGCACAGAAGGGATATTGGATGCAATACAACATTCAAGACAAAAATCGTATCACTTAACTTGAGATGTTACATGAAATGAATCCTAGACAAAGTGTCGAAGAAGTGCCCTGAGTTAGACCAGCTGAGAATTTGACCCGAGGTTTAAAATGAGCTATGGGCTATTTTACTGATGCCGAGCACCTCTGGTTCCCACTGAAGTCACTGGAAACTGTGGATGCTCAGAAGCAATAAAAAGTAAATCATTGTCTACTATTATTTTTCATACTTCTACTGCGGGATGATTTGTATCATGAAATACTGTACATTTCCTCAACGTGGCACCTTTCCAGCAACTTTTGTTTCTCAGTCTGCTCCTGATTTTATGCCTTTAATCATATACATGCTTCTCAGTAGAAGCCAACATTTAAAAACAATACAGAAATTCCCCTGCCTGAAGTAAGATAGAAAATTGACAAGAGAAACTGTGATTCCACATGGGAATGATGACCTGTGTTTTCTTTTTCAGACCATCTTTTTACAGGGCTGTAATCAATTCAGGCTCTTTATCAGCATCTGTTTATTACTGTCTCCTCAACATATCTTTAATTTTATTACAGTCTCTTCCCTCCCTTAAACTAACTGGACTAAATGTTATTCCTACATACAGTTCAAACCCTAAATGACTTCAGTTCCAACATGCTTCCCCCCTCCCCGATCAGTAATAGTCTTTCTCTAACACAATAACTAAAACAACACATAATATTCTAATTCAGATGGGACTTGAAGTAACAGTTCATATCAGCAGTTTGTATTCCAGATCTCCATTTTACAGTAATTCCTTCCCACGTGCACTTGGTTTTACCTCGTGCTGACTGCTTTTTTTTTTGTTTGTTTTAATTGAATTACACACTATTGCCCTGGCCTTTTGTGTTTTGTTTTTTTTTTCTTCCTACACTTAACTCGAAACACTTCACAAGTAAATAAAACAAAGCAGACAAATCTATGATAAAGAATTAGCCAAAACAGAAGAGGACAAATCATCTTGCCCTTTTCAAGTGGACAAAAGATTTCTGGGGCCTGTTTGACACTCTTCTGTTCACAAACCAGTATCATTCTCATCATCATCCTGCTTGAATGGGTGCATACACTCCCCCTTCACATTGCTCCCAAATTTCTGTTCTCATCTCAGAGTCCTCCTTCTTTCTCAGGTCTGATGGTACTTCAAGAATGTGATTCCTTTTAGCAGGGACTAAGCCCCTCCAGGTGGCCTAGGACACACTAAACTCCAGCTTATGTTTGGACTGATGACACTGGAATTTAGGGGTAGGATTCACATCTCATTAGCTGCACAGTCTAAGAGCCAGGTGTCTCAGGTACACATCTTACACCTGCCTCTACATCTAATCTCTCTCTGCCATCAGGGGACAGAAGGAGGCAGGATGGGGAACCTGACCTATCTCTCTCCACCCACTATAGGGGAAGCCTCAGCAACTACCTTCGGTCACTAAAATTTTGTCTAGCTACTGTTAGGAAAGATGAAACCAAATCTAAGGTATGTCTACACTTTTTCAAGGAGCCTCTATGAATATGTTTCATGATTTGCAGTTTACTAAACACAGGCAGTCTTCTGCACATCAGAAGTTTCTGTGATACATGTTTGTTCGCAATTTTACTAGGTAGCTTAAGAGCTCACTGCAAGATTACCAGGCCTGTAGGAAGTTGAATACAAGAAAAATAAAAATTTCACGAACACAGACAGTGCAGATATATACAAAACAGGCTGAGCACAGGCAATTTCAGTTGTATGCTCTTTCCCTGACACCACTGGTCCTACCTTTTATGCAAATGTAAGGTACTAAATGAAGGATAATGTATAGTAGTCTTTTCTATGATTACTTATATCTGTATCAATACATATTCAAAGAAACACTGAACTTAAGCAATGATTGCTTAATTTATGATTGGTACATACTATAAGTTGGGCCAAAAATAAAGGCCACCCAGGAGCAGCTGCTGGTGAGGCATGCAGTGGTCTTTATTCCCAGCAGGAACACTTGACATAAACATGTTAGTGCTCCACACAGCATTTATTGTCAATCAAGTTACAGAGCTATTTAGTGGTCTTTTCCCTGAACTTCAAAGAATTAAATTGGATAGGGCCAATTCGTCTCTGGAATCACCTTTCACTCTCCATACCACATCTGCTGCGCTCAAAGGGGGTCCCTTAGGCTGACAAAGCTCAGGTTTGAACTTGTCACGCTCTAGGATGGTAAGACATTTCCAGTCGTAGGTCGCTAATTATGGAACTTGCTTCTACATGAGATCAGAGTGAACCTTGTTGCCAGGACTTGGTTTATATTTGAGAAATTAAATCACTTAAAATTTCTCAAATATCTGCAGAAATTTTGTGTCCACATACTAAAAATACTCTAAAGGGCCTAAAAAGGAATCTAATAATCTCTTAGAATAAACTATGTTCCAGCAAATGTAACCGGAAGAGCTGTGCCTCCTTACCTTCACTGTGGGTGAAGACAAAGGCAATCTTAACTCCCTCATTTACCTCTGCTGCAGCTAACACACTGCCCTGGAGGCCCTGACAAGAATCACAGACCAGCGGCTTTAGGAGCAGAGATAGAGATTGTGCGACAAAATGTGGAATGCTTTCAACTGAGAAAAGGTAGGTCTAGGGCAAGATTTCAGTATAGCTAGAGTGACACACTCAACTGCTTCTGCTTAAGATAGTCTAATGAAATGGGTTGAATTACAAAGAGTGCAGTTCAATTGCTGACACAGGCAAGTCCTTGACAGTTCCCAAACAGACTTTTTTTTTTTTTAAAGCTGTTGATACAGACAACTGTAAATGAGCCAACAGAGAGTGGAGGAAAAGGGAGGGTTCTGTGTTTAGAAGAAAAATTGAAATGTTATGTTATTACTGACAGTGCAATAATGGGCGCCAAAGACAGGACAGCAGTCACAAGAGAACAAGTTATCACTCTCAGTACTCACCTCATTAGTAACTGAAAGAATCGACAGTGCAGAATCACAGCACTTCAGTGCATTGTTTTTCTGGCCAAGATCTTTATAGCACTGAGAAAAAAAAAACCCACATTTTGTTTCCAATCAGACCACTGTAAGAATACCAGAGTCTACAATTCATGATTCTTAAAAGAACTTGGTTACCTTTGCCAAATACACATAATTGCATTTGGAATATCCTGGATGCATTTCTTCCACCTAAATAATAAAAAACAGGAAAGAAAATAGACATAAAACTATTGTGATGAGATTTATGTGGTCTGCATACCACAAACAGACTGAATCATCCCTACTGTGTGTACTGCTGGTTAGCACTTAAAAAAAAATCCCAGGAAAACAAGAAAACTCCAAACTCAAACCCTAAACTAAGCACATGAGGTGCTGATATTGAACACAAATATTTTCTGTTCTCCACTCTCCCTAAGTGCTTTGTAAAGATCTCAGGTCATTCTACAGAATATCTATTGGATTAATTCACTTACACAGTGGGTTGTAAGACACTGCTCTCTCTAGATTATGAATATTTTTTTCCTTATATAAATATAGCAATCAGCTACAGAAATAAACAAGCAACAAACTATTCATGATTTGTGTAATGGGTTATGAACTGCATTCATCAACTTTGTAATTATTTTGCTTTACAGACCCGTATCTTCTAGCTCTAGGTTCACCTTTCTTTTTACATTACCATCTTCTGAAAAGTTCAGATGGTTAAAAAATTTCAAGTTTGTCTTCCTTTTAAAACACATCAAGGATGTAGAAGCTTGAATGATGAGAACCTGAACAATTATCTACTAACCAAGAAGCAGCTTTAAGCAACAAACAGCTTTTAAGAGAGGAAAAATTATATCAGTGAAACTTATAGTAGCCATAATCCTTTGACCAAAGCAATGCTGCTTTCACCACAACTGTGTATTATCAAACAGCTGAAAAAGAAACCCAAACAGTTGTCTTAGACATTAATTTATTTTTTGTTGCAGAAGATGATTTAAAACCGTAGTTATTCTGCAGGCCACCACAAAATGCCCTGAAGCTAAAGGGAACATTTCCAATTATTTCTACCACGTTTGGAGTTTGACCTTAGAGATAAAAATCTCTTAAACTGGGAAGATGGTAACATATTGTGTTGTCAAAAATTGAGATCATTCCATCTTTAAATAGACTAAAACCACAGAGAATAAGTACTTTTGAAAGTGAGTAAAGTATGTTTGTTCACTTCCTTTGAGAAACTGTCTGAAAGCAATTGCAACAATGGAAGTTTATGCTTTGAATTAGTCAAGTGAAAAACCTGTATTTTTCAGCTCCAGATTTAGAAATTATTCATACAAAACCCACTGAAAGGCAGATTTATTTTATGCATGTGGTGTTCTCATAACTGCGCATTGAAGTAGAATGGCAAGGAACATGGACCTACATGACAAGAGTTTTCTATTTCACTATAAATGTAATTTCACCTCCCCATATAAGAAAGGCTTCTACTGAAATTCAATGGAAAGAGCTTCAGTTCAGACAAAGAGGAGTGTCACAACGTCAAAGTTTTCCTTGCTTATATTAACTCTCCTACAGAAATGGGCAAATCATTGGTTATTGTTATGGTTAATTTGTTTCAACAGCATATGTAACTCAGCTACATTCATCTCACACTACGTCCAATTAAATATTAAATTGTGGCAAGTCACTGAAGAATTCCTTAAAACTAAAGAAAGAGAAGAAAGGCGCTAGCCACTCACCTGCAAACTAATTTTAAAACAGAAAAGAAAAATACTTTACTAGTACAGAGCTCTATGGTATTTAGGAGAGCACAAGATTTATAACTACCGAACATAATCTGTTGAGCAGACATCTTGACAGCCGTCACATATAGCAGCTGGTAAACAGCCACACAGGAAAAACCTTGGCTAGGACTTACCTTAAGGAAATTCTGCAATGCTTCTTCTACTGTTGAAGTGGGTGGAGTCCCAAAGAGAGCAGCAGCTACTTTCTTTTCAATCCAAGACAACTGAGCCACCTATAATAATAACAATAATATGCATATATATATATTTATATTCTTTTGAGATAGATATATATATCTCAGAAGTCTTTAGGTTTGCTTCTCAGTTTTGGAATAAATATTTTCCTGTGCCACTGTACTACTTACACAACCTACTTTGCAAAAGAACCTGTAAAGGAATGTTTTATACTGGCCATTTTCCAAAGCACAGTCTTTTAGATTTTTAGATTCTGTTAACAGGAAAATGTACATATTAAGAAATACATGACAAAACATCAGCATCATTAATATGAGATTATTCCAATGCATAAAGCTTAAAGTATAGTTTAGGTTTCATAAGACCTTGCAATTTTTTAAAACCTAAGGCCAGAAATCGTGCTGTAAACCTGCTAAGGTTTTCATGAGACATTCAGTTTAGCATGATAGTCCACGTACTTGACTACTTTTCAACATTATGAAATGCTATTGCTACGGTCAAAATGTAAGTCCTTTTGGCGCTTGTAAGACAAGTTCACTTATTACACAGAAGCTAGCGGCAACCACTGTTAAGAAATAAACTTCATATTTTCCTCTTCAACTCTGACAGATAACGCTTGCGAAAGACCTCATTTCAAGAACATGGGCTGCTGCAAAAGAAGTTTAGGGAACTGTGATACTGCCACACAATATATGTGACTTCTTCCCTTACATGTACTGACAACTAACAGAAACTGCTTCAGTTACTGCCATAAGGAATTTGGCTCCCTCACCAAATCTGGCGAAACACACCTCATATCTCTACTGAAGGATGGAGCTGCTAACAAAATGCAGTATGAAACTCAAGCCTGTTTAAATGGAGAAGTGACACCACCCGCCTCAGACACTTTACTACATCTGTAAAGGAAAGTCAGGACTTTATTCCTTCACATCAGTATTTGAACCACAGCACTGATGTCTCCTGTCACAGAGCAGAGCTGAGTTTAAAAATGATAAAAAACAAGGTTCCATAGCAATTTCTCGCCTGATCTATGCAGAGGCAACACACAGAAAGGATACACACATGCAGAGAAAGAGAGCCTCTCATCTGAGAGCTGGAGGTGAAATATGAGTCACAGAGACAGCTATTTTTCAGAGGAAACTGCAATTCAAAAAACAGAGTTGAGCCTTGAACTCAAATCCGTCCTACTGCTGTAAAAATTAAAGTGGCTTTGGATAGCTTTAGTTTATTTCTGCCGCATTCCCTAGCTTCCCAATCTTGTCAGGGTTGTTGCTGCTCCCCCCGCCTTCTCCAGCTAAATACAGCAACTCAGTAGATGTCAGTTAATTATGGTAAAATACAAGAATTCATCCACACATAACTATCCACAGACATCAACCAAAATGCTTCTCTTTTAAAGAGACATCAAGCTCTATGCATTTCTTGTTATAAACTGCCCCCAATATACCATTGCAATGAGTACAAATACAGGCCAGCATGCAACAGGAAAATGCACAGGACTTTTTCCATCCACCCCAAATGACTCTAGCTACATAAGACCAATATCACTTGGAGACAGAAGGGGTTGCTCAGCAGAGTCCAACACCTTATTTGTTAAATGCCAACAGTAAGTCTTTCCCACAAAACCACTAAAAATTATATGCCAGAGAGAAACAATATTAAGGATGTTTGTTTTAATTCTCTCCCTCTCACATAACCCACTGTTGAATTCTCTTCTAAGGGAATAAAGTGTGGTTTACAAATGCTCTCCCAACAACCCCACTGTTCTTATTCATTGAAGCAACAAGATGTTTCCCCTATCTGCACTGCACTGGTTTCATACAATGTTAAAAACTGCAGCACAAAACACTGCATAGAAAGCATGCTGGTTAAAACTTCAAATTGTAGCTATGTATTTAATTCTCTCATACACTTAATTTTCCCAGCTGTTCTGTAGTTTCTGAGGCATATTCCACAAGAAATATAAAAAGGTTTTTGTAAAAGTAGTGTTTTCTTCATGCTGATCTACTGCTGCAGAATTCTTTTGAAGAGGAAGGGGATTTCCATATTTCTAAGTTTATCACATCAAGACAGAGGCAGCTTACAGATGAAGAGGGGAAAAAATAAAGGGAACCTACACGCACATCCGATGCACAGATACAATTACCACACATGCGCCTGCTGTTATGCAATAGTGAGGAAACAAAATTGCAGTTTTTCCATGTGGAGTTACAATTACATATTGAAAACACAAGTTCTTCCTGGCAGTTGTTTTCTTTTCTTACAAGGTTTAATCAGGACTGATTTACTGAGGTTTCAGTCATTATTTTGTTTGCCTTAGGTGCTGCTTTGCATTATTCAAACTTTTAAAAGCACAAACATATATGCACTTGGCCATTTTTATATTACAAATCCCACCAACCTAAAACTTTTAAACTTTCATGTTTAAAAGTGAAATATATCTATGCACAACAGTGAGTTTTCTGTAAGGTGTGCTGGCTACAGCATTACACTTTGTGACTATTACACAGATAGTATGAGTTCCTGAATGTTTTCAGCAGTCAGCCTTACATGCCACTGGCTTAAATTCCTTGCAGCTAACTTCAGCCATCCATAAATGAAGTGCCTCGCTTATGTGAGTTGTCCGGGTTCCTTACATGGTCAATACAGTGAAAGGCAATCTCCCTTTACCTACATTAGTCTAGGATGAACACTCATCTCTTTCTCTTCTTCCCTTCAATTACAAAAGGAGCATAGACAATTATACCTTGTGGATAGCTAAAGACAGATGAGGTGAATACCATCACAACAGCTGAACCACATCCCACCTGAGTCAGTCTGCCCCCTCATATGACTGAGGTGGGACAAATGGAAAAGACCTGTTTCACACAAGACACAAAATTTGTCCTAGAGCAACAATGATGAACAGAAAATCACACCCTTTGCCTGAACACACACAAGCACAGTCTGTAATTTGTAATAACTTTATTAGAGTATCTTATGCCACATTCAGTGAAATGGAAATATTTCTACTACACCAACTAACTTTATTAAGCATTCCCTGGGTGGAAGCAAGCACAGGCAACAGAAACCTTCGTGTAACATGCTCTAGCATAGCGCAAATTTGACTTCTGCAGTCAAGGTTGAAGTTACCTTGGAGAAGAGAAGGCTGCATGAAGACCTCATAGCAGCCTTCCAGTACCTGAAGGGATCCTATAAGGATGCTGGGAGGGCCTCTTCATTAGGGACTGTAGTGACAGGACAAGGGGTAAAGGGCTCAAACTTAAACAGGGGAAGTTTAGATTGGATATAAGGAGGAAGTTCATTACTGTAAGGGTGGTGAGGCACTGGAATGGGTTGCCCAGGGAAGCTGTGAATGCTCCATCCCTGGCGGTGTTCAAGGCCAGGCTGGATGGAGTCTTGGGTAACATGGTTTAGTGTGAGGTGTCCCTGGCCATGGCAGGGGGGCTGGAACTTGATGACATTAAGGTCCTTTCCAACCCTAACTAGTCTATGATTCTAGGATTCTAAGGTTATGCCAAATAGTGCAAAGCATATCTGGAGCTTCATACAAAATCAAGAACCAGGAGACTGTAATTCTCATCAGCTTCAGCGGAACCATAATTTCACTTAATGCAAGTTTCAAGAATGGTACAGGACAGCAGAAAATAGTAAGAAAAGCAGCTTCTCTAGCAAGTAATAGCCACAACAACAACAAAATTAAAGAATGAAGATTGTCCTTGCCCTAGAGATGATTTCCAAACCTAAAGTGAGTTTTGGTTTTTTAGGTCTCCCAAGTCCTGACGTCAGTCCTCTCAGCAGCCAGAAAATTCACAAAAGCACTGCAAGGAACATTGTGTTTCCACAGAATATCAGGTTTTAATTTATTGGGTCACAGGAGGAACATCGCTCCCCAGCTGCCGTGAGGAGAGCCGGTCCCACTCTCTCAAGGGCAGGAAACAATGGAGTGAGGGACCTTCAACCAAGTCCTGAACTTCCCTAGGGCTGGAGGGGAGGGAGTGACCATGACATCCTGGCCTCGGCCAAGGAAAGGAGGCCACTCTTCAGTATCCCAAAGCTAATGGAGATGTTTGTCTCAAAGTTTCTCTTATACATCTGTCAAACAGTAAGCTCTCATTCATTTATTCTACTCAAATCTCTACTAGTACCAAAGATGGAAGAAAGCCACCCAGAGAGTTAACCTGCAGCTGACTATAAAGTCCATACCCAGCAAGCTCCTATCAGGCCTCTTGTTCCTCTGAAGACCAAGACAGAAAATATTGTCCTCCCTTAAGTACTGGGAAAAGGGATTTCTTAAAATCCCTTTCTGTTCCTTAGCCTAGGATCAGCAAAAATCACATATGAACCACAACACTAGTTGGAGTCTGTTTTTCTGTCCCCTCATCTTTTGATGAGATGCAAACCCTGCTCACTGACAGCTCTTTTAAAATTCCAGAACACAGATACCAAGGAAACTAACCCGCTTGGACTGAAAATTCAGCCAGAACTGACTTACAATCCTAAAGGATTTCCTCCTCCATTGTTTCCTCGCTAATAGCTCACTGAAGATAGATCATACAGTTGTCTTTCATAAAGGAAAATCATCTCATTGATCCAGCTTCAGTAAAATATTAATGGCATCTACTTAAATATCCCCGGAGAGTTTGTATTTCTTTTTCATTACAATACATTAATGTAAAATCATATTAAATAATTATGCAATATTTTGACTTCTGGAAGAGATTAAGTAACTGGACAGCAGTTTTCAAACACTGGCTTCCAACACAAATATTCTCTTTCTTGCTAGGTGAGGAACCAGCACAGTCTGCACAAGCATTTAGGCATTTATACAACTTGAATTCCCTGGGCTTTTCACTTTCCAGTAAGGGGAGCAGACTTACAGAACACACAAAGGAACTAAGTCAATTTGTTCCCTGATGTACAGATATTGGATAAACCAGTGATGCATCCAACACATGGCATGCAACCATCGAAAAGAAAATCCCAAGAAATCTGATTTCTTAACATCCCGCTAGCCTTTACCAGTGGCTCTGATCCAGAAGTATACACTGTTCTGTGCCAGTCCTGTAACAGCAAGTAGCCATAAGCCTTGACTAGATACATACTCCATTTTAAAAGTATTCTAAGCATTAAAACACTAAAAAAGCCCACAAACATACAACTGTAAAGGATTATTAGGTAATTGCACTCAAAACTCTAAGGAAAGAAAACTGATGCCTATAGACCATGCACCATACATCAGTTCACTCCCAATACACATTTCTTGCTGCTCTGAAGAACAAAGTAGTTTTTACTTTCCCTGAACAAAGCTGAAACTGGAAAGGCTCTAAATGCTGCACTTATTTTAAACTGCATGAACCAACCCAGGCATATATTTAAAATATTATGCCTTCCCCAAAAGATATGTACCTAACAAAGCCTGGTTTTGTCACACAAGGCCAAGCAGACAAAATTTCATCCACTACCAAAGACATTTTGAATGAAAATTATTTTGTCGCCGTTGCTTTTCTTTGGAATAGTAACATTTCTTTTACATACTAAACACTGGTTTACTTTACTTACTAGATAAAGTATCTTCATTGCACTTATACGGTAATCTTCTTTTCCTAAAATTCTCACTAAAGCTACCCTGGAAAAAAATCACCACTGAGTAGAAGTTCATATCAGCTCTGGAAGAAAGGAATATTAAAACAACACTTGTTAGAGTTATCCATTACTAATGGTGTTCAGTTATGCTTGCTCAATGCATAAATAAATCAAGGGTTTTCTTCTCCCTTGTCACCTTTGGAAAACAAATCAAATTAGAGTTGTATGTGGCTTTCTGAATACACAGGAAGTCTCAGGCAAAATTGTGCCCATTGTGACATGTATGAAAAGATTAGTGAAAATCTTGCCTACCTGATAGTCATTCCAGAAGTAATTTTTAACAAAGCTGAGGTGATAAACACATCAGAACAGAATCTTCCTCTTCTGTGTATCTCCTGGCTTTATAATGGTAAGAGAAATAAGAAACAGCAAAAATTGTTTTTTGGAGAAGGTGAGACATAATTCTGGCTGTACATTAAAGGCAAAGCCCCACTGATGCATGGTAGTGAAAAGAATGTGGAAGGATGCAGCTCATCCCTCCCCCTGGAAGGTGCTAGGACACTTGGCATCAGCTTCAGATGTGGCCCAGCCAAAAAAACTGCTAAGAAAGAAACTTTGCATTGCCATACCATTGCTCTTTGCAAAGGACTGTGTTACACTGAGGGAACATGAGAAATGGCAGTCTCTGGCAAAAATTCTGGCAAAACTCCACAAATCAAAAGTTTTTACTAGTACAGCACACAGTCTCTGGACATAGGTTTCAGCCTTCAATAAATCTTCCTCATTTGTCCCCAGTATACTTTTAACTTTTAACCTAAAAGTCTGTTCAACTTCATTTGTGAAAATGAACTGGAACCTTGAGTTACAACACTTGAAGCATTTCCTTTTACACTCTTTTTATGCTATACCTTTTTTTTTTTTTTTCAGTTTGTGATCCCAAAAAACAGCGTTAGAAGGTAGTAGTAAGATCCCCCAACATTAAATGGGGAATGAATGGTAAATATCTGACTCTACTAAGAAAACTTAAGTACATCAGGTTTCCCCAAGGTATTATCAAAGCCTGTAAAATATCAAATACTAAATATCTTTTTTAAATTAAGCTGTTTAAGTAAAAGAATATGTGACTAAAATTAAACAATAACACTCCTAGAGGCAATACTTATGAAAGAACAAATATTGTGGCCAATCCTAACTTGACCCCAAAGTCAGCTAGACTAAATGTAAAAACTAAAATTCTTTACTCAGTCATCCCTTTTGCTTCTTTAATTTCCTCACATTGGACAACACAGCCTTCCCAGTCTCAACCGCAGCCAGACTAAACAGAAAAAGCAGGCAGTCTAAGAGGAACATCATCACTCCACCTACAGGTACCAGTACAGAGAGGGAGTGATGAATGAAGTTTTCAAGCACCCTATCATAATCCCATATAATGTATTTGGAACCAATGCTACAGCTAAGAGTCTACTTTTGGGGTAGCTACCACAGCATGAAACACCACAGTCTACAGAACAGGACCAAGGAGTCTGCCACATCTCCCACAGGTTCCTACATCTACCTATATCACATGCACAGCCAAAACCTGTGTTAGAGGATCAGCACAGAAACCTACTCATGCAGTCTGCTAAAACGAATGAGGATATGATGCTATGATCACCAGCTTCACTGGGCTAGGATTAAGATCTAGCTTCCATAGTAGAGCCCCAAAACTAATGCTGCCAAGTGATGGCCTCATTCTGCTACTGAAAGTGTGTGAAACACAGAAGTTATAATAAAATGCATTCAGTCGTATACTTTCATTTATTTGTACTATGAAAATCTGTTTTAAGTGTTTCAAGTTATATTTTGTCATGACAGTCATAGAAGGCAAGAATTAAAAAAAAAAGTAAACCAGAAATGAATCCTTAAGTATTTCAGTGGCTACATCTATTTAGGTGGATTGTTTCACTTAATAAAATGCAGGTCAGGTCATACCCTACAGCAAATGCTAATCTATGGCTTTAATGTTCAGCAAGGAAGCCCTGCATAGATGTTACAAGTGTGAAACATGAGCTTGTAATGATACAGTGCAACAAACTACATGCCTTACTCAGTCAGGAAGTGGTTATTGCCACCGAAATGAAACACAAGTCAAAAGCCAGTGCAACAAGAACAAAGCAAGGTATACTGAGACCAGGTGTTAAGTTTCCAAAAATTACAGCTCAAGTGAGAAATAAGCCATGAAAAATGACTGGGAGTATTTGACATATATGGAAGCTGCATTCAGCTGCTGGACACAACATGGTATAAAATTGATTAAGGAATCACTAGTGAGAGAGATGCTCTTCAGAGGCACAGCTAGTATATTCTAGGACAATCTTCAGCAACTCACTTTTGCATAGCTAATGCTGATATTCAAGAATACAATGTGATGAAAAGCAAAATTAAAAGCTCTTTGAAAAAGTTGGTGTCATTCCTTATTTAAATCAACTGAGAAAAAATGTAGTTGTTGAAAGTTCTTTGAAAGTTAAATATATGACCCAAAAAAACTGCTGAAAGATTACCTTGCATTTAGTCTTGTTGCAGATAAAGACAATGTCTACAATGTATCACAGCAACTCCTTCCCAGTTTGCAGGCACTTTGTAGTGTCTGGCACTGAAAGCAGCTATAGGAAAAAGGCAGGGCTGGAAGTCACTGCACATTGCCAGTTATTGTTCTGAGAAACTTCCAATGAACTTTTACAGCACAGGATATGCAAGACCATTTTATTCTGACGAAAGATTCCTCACAGCGCTAGAGATGGACCAATAAGGATAGCCACCTGAACCATTAAAGATGTGAGTTTAAGAATAATCCAACTCATATTACAAGTACAAGCACCATTCTTCTAAAAATGATAATAAAAGTAGTCCACAGCTAAATTTGTAAACCAATTACTTTAGTTTTCATATATAAACACTTATCACTATATCATTAATATAATTTTTAAAAGCACCTGTTGTGTTGGCATAGTAAAAACTGTATCTCTTGCAAAACGTTTGGACAAACTAGAGAGATTTTTATGCCTGCATCTTTGTTATGACATTCTTCTGGAATCTACCAAGCCAATATATTAGCCTTGCTGCCACAGACATAATCCCATGGCATGCAAATGCCTTTAACTTCAGTTATGCATAGGGAATGAAATTACTAAAAGACTATGTTAGCAGAAAGTTTGTGGCAGAACAAATAATTGAAATGAAGAAGTCACCCTTCCTCCATTCTGAATGTCAATTACTTTTCATTCATACATTCAGATAAGAACTGAACACAACAATGAGGGACTCACAAGCATAGCTTACTAAATGTAAGGAATGGTCAGCAGTTAACATCAGACATGAGGAAGTTAATTCAGGAAATGTTAATGTAGTGCTTCATTTAGCACAAAATCTCTACTTCAATAAATACCTACATTGTCTTAAGTTCCACTACTTCATTTCAAATGCATCATCACTTTTCAGTATACTCAATTCGTATGTTAGATAAAATCCAACTTACTGAATAGCACCATCTTCCATTTAGGTAATATAAAAAGGGATCTTGAGGCTTAAGTTCAATTGCTTTGTCTAGGTGCTCCTATTAGAAAGAAAATCAGAATCACTTTTGATGTTTGTTTGTGAGTGTGTTAACATTCTAGGAAGTTTGTTGCAAATTATATACAAATAAAAAAATTCTCTTTGCTGCGATTCTTTTCTGACAATGTAAAAAAATATTTCAACTGGCAAACCCCTTCCTTGTGGAGGGAAACCACGAACAACATTATTTAGCAACTTTGCACACAATGCAAAAAGGCATGCTGTATTTACAACATGACTACACAGCTCTAAAGGTCAAAGTACTCAAGAACTTTAGTCTTTAAAAGGCAACAACTTCTATTAAATTCACTTTATTTACAGTAAGTATTAGGAAACTGTCACACACCAAATCAGTGAGAAAGCAACCGCTCTCTTTGACAGATCTTACACGCCAGCACCCATCACTGAAGCATAGCCTCTTCCACCTTGGAATGTGATTGCCCCAGTGAAATGGTACATGACACAGGAAATTGTTACTATAACGTGAAATTCAGAAAATAAAATGGTTCTGTTTACACTGAAACCATAACACACAAAGTATCTAATGAGCTGCTTCTTCCAAAACCATTTTCATTAGACATCATGAGTATCTTTCTTTCTCTAATTTACTAAAGAAAGCTCTTATTGCTCAACTTGAGTCAGAAGATAAAATAGGTTACTTCACCCCTAACTAGCACCTGTCTCACAAAATAAATTTTTCTTCTAAAGTTTCTGTCCCCGCCCCCCACTATCTGTTTTCCTAATTAAGCCAGTCACTAAAATATCTGCGTATTACAGATCTAAGAGCCTACTGTTTTATCATTTTGTCCACAAAATATCCAAATAGGAGCTATGTTTTCATGCCCCAAATCCTTAACATTTCCAATTTATTCACATGGATTTAATGAATTTACTTGTGAAGAGGAAAACCTCCCTGAAAAGGCTACTGCTAACACTGCAGGCTGTTTTAAAATTCCTTCCTTAAACAACTGCAGCACTTGTGTTATTTGTCATTTTCCCTTCATTGTTCCCAGCTTGTCCCAGTACTCAGGGCTTAGCTCTCTTGGCACAGCTCATGTATAATTAATGCTCTCTTGTAGGAAAGCTCCATGACACTCCAAGCCCTAACATGGACATGATGTGACAGGGACACATCCCTGGCATTCCCTGGGAAGTGGAACACATCTGCTGCCTTTCACTGACACCCAGAAAGGCTGGATGCTGGCTGGGAGGGCAAGGGATGGAAAGTGCCTAAGGAACACCGAGGACAAGGAGCAGAGGAAGTAGCACATATAACACAAACTGCTAACTCTAAAAAACACAACTACCTCTGAAAAGACAGTGTTAAAACAAATATTACTTCTTAAGGGTAGCATGAAGGATGATTGCAGAACTGTGTTAGCTCATCACTTAACACTTCATGTTTTTATTTTCTAACCAGAATTATTACTCCCTTTTCCTCCCCACCTTTTGACTGCAAAATTAAATAAAAATCTTAATGCTGTTCCCAGAATCCTACCTGAATTCTTATATTTTGCAAGCATATATTTGCATACATAAAGATATCATTTTCATTTTAACAGTGACACCAAAATAGACCTGTGAGGCTGAACTACTGTGTTGGAAAAATCTGTCTTTGACTATATAAGGAAATAATTTAAAGGAATAGCTTAAAAAAACCAAAAACCCCTATAAAAACATACCTTAAAGAGATAACCATTCCTGATTTTGTTTTGTACACTTTCAAACTGAGACATATAGCCACACATAATTGCAAACCTGAGAGGGGAAAAGAAAAACATACACACATAATTTTTATAATTTAAATCAAGCTTTGAATCAAATTACAAAGTATTTCAATACCTAATTCATAGCTTAACACCCTTCTTCAATCTTGACAGCTGGACAGAAGTTTGGCATGAGTGGTACACAGTCAGGAGCAGACAAAAAACGAAACAGAAAATAAAACAATAATGGAAACAAGAAGAAATTTAAATGACCTATTTGGGCTGTCAGCAAAGTCATAAAACAGGGATTACTCCTCCAAAATTTCTACCATTAAGCTCAGAGTGCAACACTTGCAGCCTGGCATCACACTGAAAGTAATTTAACTGGACAGGCTGTGGTCTGCAGTGCTATGCACTGGGAACAGGAACACCATCAGTGTGGTACCTTACCCAGGAAGACAAATCTTTGGGGCATGCTCAGCAGGAAGCTGTGCAGACCTCAAAAATCATTCAGAGTCATCTTCTATCCTTCTCAAGCACCTTGGTGCATTCCTGCCCCTTTACCGTTCTTTTGATGTCTTTAAAATTATTTAAAACCATGCATGCACATTCTGCTCGAACAGAATTGCTACTGCTATTATTAGCTGCCTATTGCTAAGATTATTAACATAATTATTATTGTTATAATAAATTTGGGACACTGACAGGACACTGACAGTGATAAAAGAAATGAGAATTTCTATTAAAAATTTGTATTTTTAAACAAGTATAATTGAAAATACTTTCAGAGGTGCCTACCTATAAAAATTCAGATTTCTAAGCAACAGAATTGTCTTACTGATAATCTATTTTTTTTCTTAGCTTTTTCCTAATTACTTCAACCACCGTAGTATCTACCATGTATAAGGAATCTCCTGTAGACGTCAGTTGTACTACCCTTTCACCTATTTTTATTGGTATTAAAAGAATTTTGCATTTTTGTATAAAACTAACAGAATCATCAAATATCTATCTAAGCAGCATAAATTAACACAGGTTATTGCTATAGATATTTTAGAATTTTGTTTTTGTATTACAAAATTTACAATGCAATATCAAGTGAAAACAAAAAATTAATCCTAAAAGAGGGAAAACAAGTCCAGAGGAAAACATGAGTTGTACAAGAAACTTATCGAGCTAATCATGGTAACAGAACTTCAATCTGTATAGCACACATGGTTTTTAAGCATTACTAAACTTCATCTTTCTTGAATTTCTTTACGTAATATAATTATTAAGGCTCCAGTGAATCCTCATTAAAATGTCACTGCTAATAGAACTAAAGAAACCATTTTACTGCTTACAGTTATAGCTGATGGTTTTAAGATAGAAATACTTGTGCTCCAGGCTGTTGTGTTTTAAGTCAGCAACTGTTCCCAGGTAATGCATGCAAGTCAGCATAACAACAGCAGCTGAGTCTGTAAAAACTCCAGACAGACTGTCAAACACTGTAGAGCAGGATGCATGCTGTGACCAATGTGCACTGAACGAATTCTGGCTAATGGCACCACTACTTCTGACAGTTAAAGCTGTGGGGGTAGCGCCTTTCGTGTGGGAATGAGCTGCAGCTGAGGGGAAAAGTAAGGGGTGGGGGTCAGGAAAGTTCAGTTATTTAGAAAGAGGGGGAAGGTACCGAAAACTTTATTAGGCTTAAGTAACTCATGCTACATTTCCCTTATTCCCTTCACTCATTAAGTGCTAATCAGATAAACTCAGCATACCAGAGCTAAACGGATTGCTGCTACAAAAGAAAACAATGAAAAGCGAACAAGCTAATCCAGCATCTTGCAGTATTTCCCTGTCTGTGCGTGACAAGAAAGAAGGCCTTAGTTTAAACTAGTTCAAAGAGAAACTTCTACTTTCAGCTAAAATCTCTGGGGAGAGAAATCCCAATAAAACTTCCAACGAAAGACAAATAAGCTAACCTAGCAATTTTAACTTTTTTTTTTTCCCAAGGAAAAAGTAAGAAAGTCTTTCATGTATCAGCATTTTTTTGCTGTTGGGGGGTTTTTTGTGTGTTTTGTTTGTTTTGTTGGGGTTTTTTTTTACTTCATACTTTTGAACTGGGCTAGGCAGGCAAGACTTCTTAGGCATTTTAAATAATTTTCAAAGACCTTAAAATAAAAAGCAAACTTTATCTTCACTGATGCAAAGGGTAACATTAATCTTGGAATGGCTTGCATTGGAAGGGACCTTAAAGCTCACCTAGTTCCAACTCCTCTGCCACAGGAAGGAGATCTTCCATTACACCAGGCTGTGCCAAGCCCCACCCAACCTGGCCTTGAACACTGCCAGGGATGGGGCAGTCACAGCTTCTCTGGGCAACCTGTCACAGTGCCTCAGCACCTTCACAGAGAAGCAAACGCTGGTTCAACCCCGACTCCCGTTCCGAGGCCCAGGCATCCGCGAGCGCCACCGCTGCGCTGTGCCAGGCACCCTCATACTTCCCTCTCCGCTGTCACCTGCCCCACCTCGTGGTGACACAGGGACACGGCAGGCAGCCACAGCACAGGACCCTCTCGCAGCTCGGCTACATCCTCACCTTGCGCTCTACTGTAAAAATTGGAGGGTGTGAATTAAAAAATAACCACACAACAACGTTCAAATTCCCCGTGAAACTGATAAACTGTACATATCCTTTGTTAGAGCAATGGATCCTGGTTTTCCTCACCACCACTGCTTGTCTTACACCCTTTGAACAGCAAGATTAAAATCCCCTTCACAGAGAAAATAAAAAGAAAATTATACCAAGTGCTGAAAGGAAGTGGCACAGCTGCTGAGCTAGTGCTGCTCTTGGATAATGTGAAAAACTAGCCACAGACATGTTCATCTAAATAAACATAACGCTCATAACCTCATTAGACAGGCACAGTATTTCTGTTAACATTAAAAAAGGTATTTACAGGTGTAAGAAAAGTTACTGAAGAGAGTGTAGAAGCATACAGATTAATTATCCACAATTAACATTCCTTTTCTAAACACAAACACAACCAAACGAACTCTAACAAGTCAGTACCACACCCCCTTGCTGCAAACAATGTCACTGAAACTCAGACTCACAAGAAACTGCAGTTGATAGAGGTGGATGCAGAGCACCTATGTAGCCCTCATGCAGAGGGATCCAAATCAAGATGAATTAATAATTTCCCAGAATTGTTACACATATTCAGACAAGGTAAAGCTGCAAGGGACATACCTTGCCTGCTGCAAAAGGAAGAACAGCAGGTTGATCCAGTGAGTTTGATTAAGCATGTTTGCAGGCAACCAGAATTTAAGTACCAAAAATGCAGGAGATGCTACCAGCACGTAGAGTCTGGCAACCACAGTTTATTCCGTATGAGATGGATTTAGAGGAAAGATTAAAAGTCTCAAATAAAGATTGAGCCACATTAGGACACTCAAACACAACACATTTTACCTTTTCCCAAATAAATTTCATAGGCCCAAAATCAGAAATAATGTGCATCTTCTCAGGCTTGTTCCTCCCTCTTCTACATTCCCTTCCATGTATCCCAACTCCAGAAACCCCTCTTATTTCATGTAGGCTTTGGAAATGTGTAGGTACAGGGCTTACACTTGGAAGTCTAGGTCTTTCTGTTTTAGCAGCCTATTATAGACAGGAAAGTTTTTCTTAATTGTAATTGCTACAACTTTTGTGAATGGGAAGAGAGTTTGGGATATTTACTGATACAAAATAATTTAATTAATATATTTCATGCCTCTTTCCTCCCTCCTCTTCACCCAAGACACATCTGACATGCAAGGCAGTCCGAGTAAAGACAAATGTGTGGGTAACACACAAGAGGTTCAGTGAAAAAAAGTTCATTCCCATTCCACTTCTAAATGTGTTCCTTCATCCCCCCATCTCTGCACAGCTCAGAGTCTTGCGCATCCCACCTTATTTCTTAGCCAAAGACTCTCCCCCTTACCAGTTTCACACACTCATGAATTCTGATAGTCTGTAATGGAGCCAGACCCTTAGGCTTTCATTTTAATCTGACTTCATGGGATATTAATTGCCACATAGGCAGATTTTGCAACTTCTGTGACAATTTATGATCCCTGTTCCGTTACCCTTCAAGAGATCACAGTTTTCACATTGTATCATTTTTCTACCATGGCCTTTAATCTATAAAAAATGCATCTGATACTAAATTTCCATGGAAAAATAAGGCATCAGTTTGATATAATTTTCTTAGTGGTGGTAAGGGTATGGAAGCAGTGGCTAATGTGAAAGACTGCCAACATACAAAGTAAAATGTGCCTAGGTGCAAACTGAAGTCTTTAGGTGGGGTTTTGCTCATGATTTTTGGAAATTTTTTGTTTGAATTCTATTTTCTTTCCCTTTTCTTCTTCTTGGAATACAACTGAGTCTACTTTGTAGAAACTGGCAGAAATATAGTTTTTAAATTAGAAATTCACCAGAGCGCTGAATCTGGCCTCCAGGCAAACATCAGATATAGCACACACTTGTACAGGTGATGCTTGCAAAAATATGGAAACAATTCCATGTATTAGTTTAAAAAAAGACGTTTAAGAATTCTGTCTCAATAACTTATTGCAATGTATACAATATACCATAACCAAGGAAAAATACTGCTGTTCATACATATCCACAGAAGTTCACCAGTAGAACATGTGGATGTCACAGAAATGTTCTGCATTTCTGTGGAACCTCCAACTGTGTTAAATTTCTGAGTTCCAGAAATTTCACTTTTATTTTTACAACAGACATCTTTAGTGCAAACACAATCTTGAAGAAATTAGTGGAACATAGCCTTCACAAATGTGGAAGCAGTGAAACGATAGCTTTCAGGGACAGTAACACAACAGTTGCTGTTGATGGAAAAGTAATAGGGGTCTCTACGTTGCCAGCATTATTTCCTCTGTGACCATTCTGGCAAAAAGCCTGCAGCAAATAGATCTTTCCACATTTCAAACCTACCTCCTTTTTCACTTGCATGAGGATGCTGCAGCATTTCACCGATGTACTGCTATTTCAAGAACCTTTTCCTAGAGGATGCATCATACTCTTCACAGGCTGGACTATAGACCTGAGCTCGGTCCCTGGTGAAGGGCTACTACCATGCAAGTGCCAATATCTCCTATCTCCCTTCAGTAGGGAGGGAGACACACACCAAGATCAGCAGATGCAGAACTTAAGAGAAGGGACCACAAATACCCTGAGGCACTGCAACATTTTTGAACTGAAATATTCTACTGACCTGCTCCATGGAAAACAAAACAAAAACAAAACAGTCCAAACCCCTACTAGATTGTGATTAAGTGACCTCTAACAGATATAATCATTAACCCCAGCAACTGCACAGTCCTAACGTGACTTTCCACCATTCTGTCATTTAAATGGCCTAATCAGAAATACACAGAAGCTATGCATCCCTCTGATCCATTTACTAGAGAACAAGTTACAGCTTTTCAGAAACGGCTTCTGAATTTGCCTTTCTGCATTCAAGATTTTAAATTATTCTTGTAAGTAATTTAAAGCTTATTAAGATCAAACATAATTAACAACACATTGCTGTAAACTTTTTTGGTCTTCTCATGAATCAAGTACAGGGCAAATAACTACTAACCTGAAACTCTGTTATATAAAGTTTTGATTGAAAGTATTTCTGCACAAGGTATCAACTCCTGAAAAATTAGACTGTATGATAGAAACAGGTGCTTGTGGCTTGTAAGTTGTTTGTCTCTTCTAAGTCTAAATAAGGGATAGTAAGAGCAGAAGGTTACAAGTATTTAGTTAGAAAACTGGATTTTAAAGTTGTCAGTAGTATGATAATATCCTACAACATAATCTACAATTTTAAAGAGTTTTGGATCACTAGAGACTTATGCCGTTGCACCCTACAAATCT
Organism: Psittacus erithacus; assembly: GCA_009867235.2. NCBI lineage: Eukaryota > Metazoa > Chordata > Aves > Psittaciformes > Psittacidae > Psittacus > Psittacus erithacus. The sequence goes on along the minus strand of WYDI02024579.1, from coordinate 34,072 downwards.
GACAAATTATGTATTCTAACTCTGTTACTGAGATTACTTGATGTTCACTTTTTGTGGGAAGTTTGTAAAATCCCTTTGCATGTACACGCCACCTAATAGGAAAGCTCTTCTTCGATAAGAACTATGTTTTTTCTGTTTCTGCAAAATAACCAAGTTACATGGATTTAAGAACTTGACTTTATCATGCAGGGTAGTAATCTATCTTAAAATTAATCCACTGATTGAATACTAGGAGAAACTTAATCCCAGTTGGGTCAAAACAGTAGTAGACTTTCTTAGGAACCATCTTCTCAGCAGTTCTTTATCCTATTATGAGTGAGTTTATAATCTTTTGTTCACAAGACACACGATTTAAAAGTTTCCACATTTCTGAATACTTTCTTTGTGTAGAAACACAATTTCTACACTTCTGTATACTTTGTATCTCTCAAGTAATATAAAACACCTTCTGGCTAGGTACTCCACTGTTAACAAGCAAGCCTCTCAGTATCTTTGCAAGCTCTAGACTTTCTCACTGAAATATATTCTACCTGGACTATCACTTCTTTCATTTTTTTGTATACCAATTACAGCAAGTCCACTCAGAAGTGTAAGTCATACTAGCAAATCAAAGATTCCCCAAACAACAGTTCTAGCCCAGGCACAAATTCAGCACAGAATTCTACATGAACATAAGGGTCAATATTTTTAATCAGTCCTGGAATTGAGTAACAAATCTCTACAACAATAGCTAATATGATTTCTATCATTGTATCCGTCTCCATTTTTTGGCATACTAATACAGGTCAACCAAAACACCCAAGTAAGTGGTAATTATTCAATGAAGCCAATCCATTCTCTTCTAAAGTGCTCCCTCTCAGTAAGAGACTTGTCAGCTCTGTAACTTGCTTGCATGGACAACCCTCAGCGTATGAAATTTGTTTCTGCACTGTGTAACCCACATACACACAACACAGAAGAGTCTCGGAGCAGCTGTGGTTCGAGGGGTCTTCACTTAAAATTAGTGGGTTTTCACTTGATAGCTTCACTCCAATCTACGTAAGACAAGTGCTATTGTTGTTCAAGGCCATACTGGATGGGGCTTTCAGCAAACTGATCTAGTGGAAGGTGTCCCTGCCTGTGGTGCAGGGGCTGGAACTAGATGATCTTTGAGGTCCTTTCCAACCCAAACCATTCTATAATTCTATACAAATCCTATCAGCAGGTAAATTCTAAAGAGTAACCCAAACTTAATGGCAGCACTAAATTTGCTTTTGGCAAACAAACCAAAGCTCAGTGCAAAGGATGATTTTTCCAAGTAAATGTCATGAACACTGGCCACATTTAGTAACCTTTCTATTCCTTGCAAATCTGTAAAAATAATTTAAATATGATCGTTTAGTTTTAAATAAAAGCACTATTAACATACCTCCACATTTTGTGCTTTCTGTAATTGTAAAGTGTTGCCATCCAAAGCAACTACAGCACCAAATTCTTTGCATAGCACTTCCAATTAAAATTTGGATAAAGATGTGAGGATGCACAGCTATCATTCCGGAATCACTGACCCACAGAACAATTTCGTCTGAAGCTTGGGAAAAACAACACAACCTGCAACTGGCTGGAGCTAAGTTTTGCATGTGAGTTCTTTCACAACTTGAATAATTGACACCAGCTGAACAAAGGAACAAGTCACTTCAAATATCTTTAGAGTGGTCACAGAAATAATAAAACGTTACAGCTATGTTTTTCCTTTCTAGTGTTTCCATTTTCTTCAGTTTTTGAGAGGTCACCATTCAAAAAAGCTGAAGGTTTTTTGATCTCATTAGCAACTACATATTAAGTATGAGTGCATCTTCAAAAATCTGGATTCAGATATGAAAATTATTCACAGCTGCACAAGTTTATTACCAAAACAGACTGACTACTTCAAGATATTTTGCTGTGTTCTTTCTGCATATATTTTGACAAATTTAATTTGAGGATGAATATTGGTTACTTGTCAGTATTCAGATTAATAAACTGGCCAGCTTTACTGTTGATATATTTTATAATACAGGTTTACAAAAAACCATCGGCAATCTATTAAGATACATGGCAATTTTTTTGTCCTTAACCAAAGTAAAAATGAAAAGTAAAGTGAGAGAGCTAAATGCTGGGCATACATTAGCAAGAGTTTGCTCATGAGACCATTCCATGAAATTCTCCTAGTGAAGACAAAAGATACATCCTATTTCCCAGGCAGCTTACAGCAGTTTCATAAAGCACGAAGAACGCTGCTCTGGAAAAGGGATGTTTTTGCCAGTATAACTCATCCACACTAAGGTTTTACTGGAACAGTTATGTCAGTCAGGGCGTATGATAAACAGAACTTTCAAGCTGCAGGGATAAGCTTCCAAAAGAAACTTTCAGAGGTCTATAGCCTTAAATCCTTGCTTGACACATATGGCATGCATTTATAATGAAGAAAACAAAACCATTAAAGAGGGCCATGTTCTAAAATGTTCTACAGAAGAATTATTACGAGACAATATTCAAAAGCATAGCAACAAATGACCCTTTTTGATGCAGAGGAAAGGCAGGAAATACTTTTAAAGACCAATTCAGCTCCAGTGAGGTGTTCTCTATTCACATAAAAATTCAAAAGTAACCGAGCCTAAAAGTGAAAATAAAAGCATATGGCTAAGCTGTGGATACTGGATGGGTGTTGAAGATGCATCTATATATCTATAGATATCTACCACAGAACTGGATGGCATATTTAAAGGTATATACATCAAAAATGCTAAATACAAATTAAATTGCAACTTTCAAGAGACATATGAAGCAATAAGGAGAGGCTGCATAAATAAAGCAGACGGAAAAGAAACATAAATGAAAGTACAGAGCAATTACCAATGAGCAAATCATGACAAAGGCTGAAACCAACAAGGCCGAATTCAATTTCTTCTTTGTTTATATTGCCCCTACCCGCCAAGGGTTAACTGTAAGCAGAGAGCAAGGAACAGGACCAGGAAAAGAATAGGCCTATCATTTAATCCTCACTCATTCAACAAGCTATAGTATATTTAACAGCTTAAGAGAACATTAGAAGTAATGTATTAGTGGACAATATAGATAGCAGCTATACCAAACATGAGAAAACCTCAGTTGTGCTGTTAGGAAATATCAAAACCTCTCAGAAATAAGAAAGTGAAAGTCAGAAAGAAATCAACCAAGGCTTTCCTTAGTCAAGGCCAGAAAGCCAGTTTCCTCACCAGTAACTGACAGACAATGAGATAACCTTATATGAAAAATGAGAAAACTGCCTAGAAAACCAGATGTGTTTATCTTAGGCTAAGATTATTTACCTTATACAGCTTAAGAAAATATTATGTTAGCAGTGAGATGAAGAGGAAGGATGTTGGTTTGAGACAGGACTGCTTTCATACTGAGCTTGCATTCATGCTGAGCTTCTCATTTATGTACCTGATCTCCTGTTACAGTCAGTGGAGACCTTATTCAATTCACAGGATCCCTGCCTGCACACTGACGCCTACCGCCATTGAAGATATGCTAGGGCTTTCCACTACTTCCAGTTGCTGGCCTGGAAGGGTACAAACCCCCAAAGGTCCTGTGTGATATCTGCCATGCCACACAAACATCCTGGCACTTCAAATGGCACATATTGCCTATCTACTCTCCATTCTCTGAAAGTGAAGAACAAGGCCCTCGCTCACACATACAATGGAGACACTACATTTAGGTGTCAATCTGCAAATGGGTACTGCCCTTCATCTCTGATCTTAGGTAAAACTGGTATTTCATTCTTCTGTAAGTGACTGCCTGCTTGTGATCCTAGTATTTTTGTATAAATATTTATTATGTTTTTCTGTTAAGTTTTGTTTTTTCTCTTATTGTCCTCGTACACTATGTATTTCGTATTATTTTCACATAGTATTTCTTCATGCCTTAATTGTATTGCACTGTTTGCTGTTCACAAACAGAAATGTTGTGCAATATCTACTTACGAGGTTTGGCAAAATTCTGTTTGTACACAACTTAGCACAGGTTCTACAGGGAAGATTCACTGAAATCTTCTTTCCTGCTCATGGGGATTAACATGTAAAATAAAGTTCAGGGGAAAAAAAAAAATAAATAAAAAAAAATTTGCATTAGCCAGGCTCAAACAATCCAGATCTGACATACAGCTGACTATCCAGTTGTAGAAAATGGGTAATGCAGAAAGTCTCAGCAGAAATGAAAAAAGCAAACATGATTGCTGTCTATAAAAAAAGGAAAGGAAAGGAAAGGGCAGGTTACAGACAAACCAGACTAACCATTCCAAGGTAAATCATTCTGTTAAGTGCAGAAGCATATAAAAGAGTTAACATAAGTTTGTAGCAAACAAACTGTATCAAACAAAAATATTTTTCTTTTCTGACAACATGAACAAGCCTAGAATATTAGAGGAATGCAACAAATGGGGTATAGCTTGACCTTTATGTGGCCTCTAACTTTGTCCTACCTGATATGCTTCAAAATCTAACCATGGAAATATTGTTTAGATTAAATCACCCATAGAAACAGTTGCAGAATCAGGTTCCTGTGAATCTGAGCATCATTATAGGTGTTCCACAAAGTTTTGTGCTGGATCTGTTAGCATCTAGTAATTACATTAATGAAGTAAATGATTTCAAAATCTCACCTAACAACAAAACACTTATAAAATTGTCATCTGAGAGATGATGCAAGTATTTACAAACCTAAATTACCTCAGTAAATGTAAGAAACAGTCTGCAATCAACATGAAAACAATGAAATGTGTGTAAAGTACTCTACCAAAGAAGAAAATAGAAATGTGCAATTATAAAGCAAGTCAATCTGGTTAAGCAGCAGCATAGCAGAAAAGGATCTACTGGGACCACAAACTGAACCAACAGTCGGTGGGCTAGACAAAAAACATACAAATGTCTGGATCATGTAAGTCCATTCTGCCCAGTATTCACAGCCTCAGAGCAGCATAAACAGTATGGGGCATTACACTTGAGAAATTATGTATCAAGTAAGAAAGACTACGGAAAAGACAGACATGCAGATAAAATACTCAGAAAAAAATATTATACCAAGCTATTCAAATCTGTGGAGTCCATCTACAGTTAGAAAGCCACCAGTTAGTGGTGATAAAACCCTTGTATTCACTTGTAAACCCAGATACAGTTTTCATCCCAGAAGCAGGATGAAAACTGTAAACCACACAGAAATCCACTGCCTGATATAAAAAGCAGTAGCTTACAAAAAATAAGATTTTCCTCTTTAACCTCCCAAACAGGCTTTCCTGAGCTAACCTCTGGGACACATCTCCTTACACTCATAACTCTTCCTCTGCTAGATGTGCCTGCCAGTACAGGATCTTGCATCTGAAGTCCAGCAGACCACCTACATCTCCCTGAACAACATGTAATGTTTTATCACTGTAGTTTCTGCCAGTGAAATATTAATGCTAGGAGATTTTGTCATTCTCATGGGCTGGAAGGGAAAGGAAGGACAGAACTTGTGCTTGCATATGCTTTTGTGGTTGTTTATACACATAGCTCCAACTGAGAGGGGTACAGCATTACTCTGAAGAAGTGACCTTGGCTGTGGTCAGACAAACAGCAGAAATGGCTGTAAACTGCTTTCAGTAGGTGTTCAAGCTATGGGTTTCAAATCACCTTATACTCAGTAGTGATGCTCAGATGATTCTCTTCTTTGGCACTGCTGCCAGAGGGCAACCTCCAGCAGAATTAACAAACAGCTGGGAAAGGCCAAAAGCAAATTCTCCTATCTTAAACTGCCAGATTATAGCCACATGAGGCCTAAGCTTCACCTCCAGGCAGGCATTATCATTACTTCCAAGACACTGGAAAAAGCAAATGCAAATCTGTCTGCAGCAGTGAAGCTTAGCCAAGATTCCCACAGCACTCCACTTCTAGCATGCCACTGCTACAAAGCAGGTGTTTAGATCACTAGGTATTACAAACAGAAAGATAAAAAAAGAATCAGAAATATGGCAACACTCACAGGAACACAGTGTGGAACAATAACAGCCATTCTTGAAGTTTAGGAAAGAGAGACCAAGTCAGAGAGTCACCTAATGAAATGAAAACATCTGTGTCTAATCAACTACCTAAATCTGAGATAGCTGACATGTGCTCCCTTTATTACCAATGGAGATGTTGGCAACTGAACCTCAGGAGATATTCATCTCACCCTAATGCAGATGGACGAAATGAACTCAGGTGAACTGCACTCCAGAAAAGGCTACTTCTTTTTAGATTGTGAAGTGAGCTTGGGATAAAAGTATTTGGTTTAGATATGTAAAAGTTAAGTGAAATCCTACCTTACATGTGTAATGACAAAATTAACAAAGGGCACGGAAATCAAAATGGGAAAACTAGCAATATCAGAAATCAGGAGCTCAATAAAATTGATTAATAATGTAAAATAGAGGAACTATAAACTAGAACTCAGCAGAATTATCTTTTACCTGATAATCTTGATTTGATAAAAAAAAATATTTACATTTGCAAAGAGCTTGTTATTCCTGGCAAGGTCTACAAAATTAATCCAACTGCCAAGCTTGAAGAAAAATGAATGGTAAAACAGAAATTGAGAAGTTAATTCAAACTTCCATAGCCCTCGTTGCCTATTTTTAATCTAAAATCTAAATCAGAATTTAGATTATTATAAAGAAAGGCCAAAATATGATGTCAAATGCCATTATTTTCCAAAGTGTTGAAAGAGAAGGTAAATGAAAAACTATGGCTTCTCTGAGCAATAATATATTGGTTTAAGCAAATACTCCCTTCTACTTTTCATGGTACATACTGAAGTATGGTGATTGAGTTTTCACATGCCATAGTAAATGCTTCACAAAATACTTCAATGTAATTTTTAGCTGCAACTGATAACTGAGTTCCATAAAACTATAAAAACTATTAGTGAATCATTAATGAAATTTTTGTCAAACTGCAGTATGATAAATGTAACTTGCTCTGAGCACTGTTTAGAGCCAAAGACAGCTGAGTTTTTTTTTGTTGGATCTGATATATACATACAAGTTGGCAAAAGGCATACTTTCTCAAACTTACCACTGGTGACTCTCAGCACTCCTGTCATCCAGCTGAACAGCCTTTTCAGCTTTAATCTTTCCTGTAAATGGAATACAATATATTAGAGGATTTACTGAACTTTTCTGTGGTTTAGGCAACTCCCAATAACGAAGCAACCTCATATACTCCAGCTGCAAAGAAGAAATTGCTTCCCATTCTTGTAAACATTAAGCTGGACAATGTGACATCCTGGCTTTACATCATTTACATACCAGTATGTAAACATGTGTGCATATATATGTGTATATATACAGGTGCAGTTTTAATATTTTCTCTTAAAATCCAATTTAGTCACAGCTAAATGAGGCAAGATTGGACTAGACTGCCAAAGGAGGCAGTGTTGTGTGTAAGACTGAAGACCCCTTAAAAGTATGTTAAAGAAGCACCTATCAGGGGAGCAAGCAAATCTGTTTCCTGCCTTGGGTACAGGAATGAACTAGCTGCAGTTCCTTGCCAGCACAAAGGCTTCCATTTAGCTCCACTTTTAACTGAATAAAGATGACAGTAGGTGATTTGATCAAACCCACGCTCCCAGTAGGAAGTTCAGAGGAGATGCTTTGCTGTTTGCAGTCTCAGCTGCAACCAATTACGCCACACTGACATTTCTGTATTGCAAGTTAACTTCACCAAAACAAAGAACAGCATACACAGGCCCCCAACTCCCTGGAATGAAAAAACCCACAAAACTACTGCCAGCTCTCCCACAGTCTCAATCCCTCTGCATCACTTCCAAAAGCTGAGATGAAAAAGGCTGCTGCCACCCACCACTTTGTGAGAAAGAGCCAAACTAGACTGATTACTCAACACCTAAGACCTAATTTCATTCCACCATTCTTTATCTCTCCCTGTCTTTTGCCATGCCATTATCTTTCATCAGCTGAAGCTACATGTAGTCACTGGTAAAAGCAATGGATCCAACAACAGAATTTACTGTTGTAATTTAGTCCATGTCATAATCCCCACTGCACTTCATGGTTTCCATACAAATAAGCCAAATTGCTACTAAAGCAAATCCAGTATCAATTAAATAGCTAAGACAGCGCAAGTCTTCATGAGTATTCAGATGACAGGATTATAGGGACAAGGACCTTGGACAAGCTGAAGGCAGCTATGGAATATGTAATCACAGCACAAAGGCACAACACTGCCTTTGAGGTTAACAAAAGGCAGCCAAAAGTGCTCTGTCAGTGATGTTGTCACTGCTAACAGAACAAAAAATAGAAAACAGGAAAAAGTCACAAAATAAGAAATAAAACTTGGAAAACCTGAATTTGGGGCAACAAAAAAAAAAAAAAAAAAAGGAGAGGTGATGGGAGAAACACAGGAGACAGAGAAGTATTCCCGGAAACCCAGATACAGGCAAAAGGGATTATTTTAAGAACAGTGTGTTGACTAGAGGGAAGTGACACAGGTAGAAAAGATGTAGGGTTTACTGTAATAAAGAGAAGGCTCAAAACAAAAAGGGAAACATACACTATTCCTGTATCTAATAGCATCCAGATAGTGGAAGAATGAGCAATGTTTTTAGAAGCAACAAAGTGCTGCAAAGAAGAAAATCAGGACCTTGCTGAGGTTAAGCTGTCAAGCAGGACACATAGGGAGAGATGCCTGGAAGCAACATCAACTGTCACACATGACTTCTGTTTCTGGTCAACAGTTTTTCCAGATTCACAAAGTATTATCACCACCATCACCACAAGAAAAGGCTGCTGATATGCAGGAGTGCTCCTTTACCACAAGAAAGCAGGAAAACAAACCCTGACTTTGCCGTGGAATTTATTTATTTCTCTTGCTCTCTCAAAGATGCAATTAAGAAATTATGCTGACAGCATCTGTCTTTTTTTCCACATTCTGTATCCATCTGATTCTCAACACAATATAGGATTTTAAGGCATCACCCAGAGTCAACAGTATGTGATTAGGATCCACAATACTTCTCCTTCACTTATTTTGGAGCTCTCCAATGGACTAAAGCTGTATACTGTGGCAGTTGATTACCCAAAACATTATTATGGTAAAAATGCTCCCATTTATTGGACTGGAAATGTCTTGGATTGGAAAATGTAACTGAAGTTCAAACATCTTTCACTACATTCAGATGGCATTCTAGATATATATTTTTCTTCTGCTTACCATCAGCAACATATTTCCTCTTCTCATTAGCATCAGTAGTCATCTCAAACAGATCTCCATAAGCACGAGCAAGTCTCCAAAGAAAGTCCACACAGTTTTCATACTGAAAGTAGAAGACACCTGGGTAGCTAAATTGATCAGAATTTAAATTTCTTTTCATAATGCTTAAAGCAGGTTATCAGAACATGGCATAAATATTTGGTTATTTTGTATCCTTCTATATTATTTTCAATTTATGCAAGAACCACTTGACCAATTATTCACAACCAAAACACAGCTTTTGGAAATACCTTGGACTGTCTAAAGAGGTTTTACTTCACAAATCAAATTTAAAGTTCTTTTAATATAAAAAATAAAAAGGTAATCCAGTAAAGCACAACAGATTCCTGAATGATGTGATGTGTATTTTCTTTAGGGGTGACATAAGCACCACACTCACTCATAATTAGTACTTCATCTACCTTCCTGGGTATTTCAACATGTAAATGAAAATACAATCAGAACTAATGTTTCCCAAATCAGAAGAAACTGATACATTGAATTAAGCACTGAATATCAAGCCACTTTGAAATTTTATCTGGAGTTACCTATGAGTACAGTACAGTCAAGGGAAAAGTTTACATTAAGTAAATTTTAAAGTATAAGCAGACTACAGGTTCATAGTCTGATTTCTTGAGAACATTAGGTCAGGCTAGTACTTACTTCCACAGGACTTTCTCACACAGACCCTTTTAAAACCAGCTGAAATAAATATCATGACTTTGTCACATCCAAGAACACATACGCAAAAAAAAAAGCCTCAAAATTATTGCGCCTGGATGGGATATAAACCAACAAAAAATTCTCTGCCCACCCAACATAAATATTTACACCACCTTGAAATACTTCTTTTTTACTGCATTTTAAAAATAATCATGAAATTTCATCTTCCATTCCTGTGTTCATTTTAATGCTTGTATTAAGAAAGTTCTCAAAAGCAGTACAAAGCATAAGTTAACAGCAATGTAATACTAAGTTTACCCATTAATACCTTGTCATCTTTCTCAAGCAGCAGTCTGAAGCCTTCCTTTTTGTCATTCTCTGAACCCTTGTGCAAATTGTCCACCTGCTGTAAAAAATTAAACAACTCTTCGTCTTCTGATTTTGTAATGGAATCAGGTGATTTCTTACATCCCTTTTCTTCCTCAGAGTCTCCTTCAGTATCAGTATGAGCTGTAAGATAACTAAAATCACAGAAAATAACCACCTTTTCTAAAAATATTTGTAAAGCATTTTTCAATTCAAATACAAAAATTTCAGAGCACAATTTCTTCCAGTTGGCCAGCCTTAAAGGTGTTCTTATTAATGGTATTAAGTTTATTAGTATTATTACTAAACCTTTACTTTCAAAGGGATAGCAAAATCATATTCCAAACTTAACAGGTAAATTACATTTAACACTGTCTGAGGCCTAATAATGAATTTAAAAAATGCAGGTACATATTAGAAACACATGTATCCTTGTGCTTTAAATCATTAATGTGTATTAAGACGTGATCTGTAACCCTGATTAGGCCTCTTGAACTCTTAACCTCAATTTCCCTATGTTTTGAAATAGGAATGAGCTTGCTCCAAACAAACCCATAAGTGCTATAAGAACCACTTACATAATGTTTTGTTACACATTTTTAAGATCTAAATAGAAGCAATAACATCACTGTTCTCTTCCTTTATTTCTTTTGAAGATTCGGAAGGTCAGAATATCTGAAACTGGGAAAAAGCTTATATTCATTCCTTATGCTTAGTGCACAATTACTCAGCACAAGGCAGTCAAGGTCAAAGAAATATTTACAAAAGCCATAAATACCATGCAGAGATAAGCAGGTGGCCTTACTGTCCAAAGTGCTGAGCATACATTATGGTCCTCTAATTTCATACAGAAGCAGCTGAATGGCATTATTTTTTAATAGTAGCTTTTTGCTTGTGCACTAAAAATGAACAGAAAAGTCTAATCTTATCCATTTCCTCTTTTGAAAATACTGTTCTGATGAGAAATAATAATGTAAAAGTACTAGCTGCCAAGTTCAGAGAATTTTAAAATGATAGCTATGAGCAGAAAAAACATGAACTATTCACATGAAGCAACTGAGTAATTGAAGCAAGCCATGACAGCCAAAATATATAAAATTTTTTTTTTCTTTCCCAGAAAAATAACAGGTTCAGAATGTTTGCAATATAAATGGAGGTTAATATTCATATGGCTTTTAAATATTCTGGTTTTAATACATTGTGTTTGAAAGTGACCAGAACCAAAACATAAGCAGATACACTTACAGCCTGTAAATGAAGAGCTCATCAAGCCACAGAAGTGCTAGAGGTGGCATGACAGATTTGCTGCAAAATTAACCCAGTAGTATGGGAAAGGAGTCAAAATTACATTTGGATAAAACAATACATATATAAACCATATGTATGTGTTCAAACTGAAAACCAACATGGAGCAGAGGAGAGATGGGAAACTACAGAGATTCCCACAGATTTTATCTAATCTTGGTGATGCTGAAGTTGGTAACACATCCTATTCTGCAGATTCTTTATTTGCAAATCACCAACTATTTATTTTGGTTTTCTGAAGCATCTTTAAAAACACAGCATCTTGTTCTTCCACAGTTATTTTGAAGTGAGTGCAGAGCAACATCATAGATAGGCTGCATTTCTCAGAGCACTAACTTGACCAAAAGTTAGGGTCACCAAAAGGGATTTGGTGGGAGGGAGCAGTCTTTTAGCTCCAATACATAATCCTATGATGTGAGACATGTTTTGAAAGCACCTTTCTTCACATGGTTTGGATGCTCCACCCCCCCAACCTCTGCAATTATTGACCTAAAATAAGGGCATTACATAACATAAAATAGCAATAACTAAGCAGCAAAGGCAATTTCAAATTCCCCACTCATCTGTAACACTCCTTTAGTTACAGGACTCTGGGCACTGCTTCAACAAATGCTACCTACACAGGAAGATATGAAAGTAAGGAATCAGTGTCTGGAAGTCAATGTTGATGTTATCTTTATTTTTGCTGCATAATCATCTGCTAAAAATTTCTATGATCGCTACTGTTCCAATGTTGGAAAGCAGACAAAACTGGTTTTTAGAAAATGTTACTCTCCCAGCAAAAAATATAAAGGCAAATATATATACTGGGCTGACAGCCAAGTCCTTTCACTCCAAACAAGCCCAACAGAGAGTTTTATCAGCAAATTGTCATGGCCAAACACTTTAATTTGTGATATCACATAAGCTATATGAGAATATTCACTAAGACACTCAAATGGAAAAAGTATGAAGTAGGCCATTACCTAACTGATGACAGAACTTAAGAGGAGCTAATGATAAAATACCATGGAAGAATAACTTTTTAAGACCAGGCCTTACTGCATTAAACCTTTCCTTATTCCACCTCTCCTACAGAAACATGACCTTCAGGCCAATTCTGTGATAAGAAACAGCAGAGAGGACAGGTCATTTCTTTCCCACTTCCTCTCACCTCCACCCTCCTCGAAAATTCTGTCCTACCTCGTCTCTATCTGCTTTATGAATCCTCAAAGAATTTTAATGTGGAGCACATCATTTTAAGCCTCAATGAGAATGCCATAATTTTCAATTTACTTATTCAGCGTGTGCTTTAAAGAAGGCAAAACAATATCTATAAAACAATCTGTGGATAGTAAATACACAACAGTGAATAATTTTTTTCATTTTAAGGCAATGCCAGTTATTCCTGGGGTCTCACACAAACCGTAAACCCTTGTGCGAGCTGACATGGATGAGTTACACTAAGGGGCAGAAGTTTCTACACAACCAAGAAAGAACATCATTCTCAAACAAAGGGAAGAAAATTATTAAAATTTTCTCCAAGTTTGGTTTGCAGTGAATATCTAGATATCAAAACATCCAAGGGAGCACAAACAATTGCCAGTGCTCAAGATACAGCATGCTAGCTACCCCTGGGATGCATCAGCATTCCTTTAGACTTTTCCTTTCACTCCTCAGAAAAAAATCACTTTATAGGGCTTTCAGGGGGTCCTCTCTTCCTTGTCCCTTTTTCTTTGGCTCCAGAGCTGACATTGCTGCCTCCCAACATTTCCCACAGGAAAAGCACCAAGATGTCAGCCAAGAGCTTCAGGAGTGACTTGTGATGAGTTCCTACCTTACTAGTCATGCATCACACACCCCAGGCAAACTCCTACATTGCTCAGGGGTCATGGAAGCAAAGTGACATTAAGGTAATTTAATTAAGTATAAAACACAAAATATCACTTCAACCATTCTGGCAAATTAGGCATAAAGAATGTATTTGTTTTGTTTCTGATGACATTCATTTTCTTACTAGCTCTCTGTTCGACCCTTATCATAGCTGAAGTTTTTTAAGCATGAAAACAACATGTTAAGAACGCAATACAGACTTTTAAAAAATAAACAGCTAGGATTTGTCCTAACAACTTGGGTAAGCTGCACTTTACCAACTTGAACTGAAGTCAGTTTTATTAGAAGATAGAAAGTCCCTCCAGCTACTTAAGGACAAAATAAAAGTGTAATAAGAGTATAACAGATATTTTAATATAAAACTACAATAAGAAGAGCTTGATAATTGACTTCAACAAAACAGCTAGCAGGCTTATACTTCTTCTCATTCTAGAAAAGCATGCTCTGAAAAACAATTCTATATTAAAAATAAATAAGTAAAAAAACCAGGGCTAACACAAATAGAAGTGGGGATTCTTTTTAATGAAGTTTAAAAACTCCAGAAGTCTAAGGGCTGATGACAGTAATCCAAAGAGAAATTCACAGAAAATAAGGAGAGTCATTACTGTTTGGTTTACAAATATTTCATGTAACATTGACATCTGCAATTTTACCTGGTATTTTCCTGCAAGAGGTTTTATTGGATGATAAATAGAAAATAATATATTTGCATGTGACAAACACATTGATCAATACTTAAGAAAATGGAAGAATCTAAAAAATGTCTAGTCAGTATCAACTTGCTTTCACCTTTCTTAACAACAGATTTTATTTAAAAGAGAAAAGCAGTGGTGAGAATGTGAGGAGTAATGACCAACCATCAACACTGTTGGATCACAAACAACTGGTCAAAGTTTAAAGAACAAATGGAAACTGTGCTAGAGACTCTCCACTCTGTGGTTAAGGGGTTAGGTAAATCCAGGCACCTAGTACTCGACTAAAAAACCCTTGAGCTACATGGTATAAATTTGCAGACACTGGGCCTAGCCAGGTGTCATCTGTTCACAACACTTCAGCTTTTAGACAGATCAAATACCATCTGTTGTTTCCCTGACAACTTTACAAAAGTTTACACAAACACCATCTCATCCACTCCTGCTAATTCAACAGAAAGATTGTTATGTGTCTTGGCCTGATCTGGACCAAATTTGCACTGTATGACCCAGCAAAGTGTGTATCCATCAGCAATGATAAGTAGCCTTCAAGGAAAAGTCTGTCAAACCAGACTGGGGGGGGAACAACACGTAGCATTAAAAGCTTTTCTGAAAGAATTTACAAATTCAAAACCAATGTAATCATGCAGCACAAGTCCACACAACTCTAAAGATCACTTCATCTGTCAACTCTTAGCATGTACCCACTTGTCGGTTAAAACCAAAGTACTTAACAAAAGCAAAAAATTATTTGCACTGTGCACAGACAACTGAATGCATTAATGTGTGTGGAACTCACCACAGAACATTATAAAACAATGCACATGATGTAATGCCTACAGCACATGAAGTGATGGTGCACATTGACTGGAAAAAACCATGCGTTGTTATTGCCTCTCACAGCAAACTCTCACAGAACTTGTAACCCTGTCATTAAAGTTACAGAAGACCTCAGAAAAAGTCATATATATTGCAACTGTACACACACTGGGATCAGCAACCTACTTCCATCTGCAAAGAAAAAACTAAAACAACCAAACCCCCCCAAAAAAAACCCACCACAAAATTACTTAAATGAAATAAAATTATATTTAAAGAAGATATGCAAAATAAGCACATCAAGTACAAGGTGTTAGTAGGAAAAACACCTCTTTTGAAAAGAGATTAAAAAACAGCATTGGAAAAAGCACATACTCAAATGACTAACACTATCTATAACCTTGAATTATCTTCCTTTCCTCTGACTGTACACAAATACTTGTCAGTGGAGGCCTTGCTTAAGGACACACTTGTACACTATAATCACTCATATTGGATCATCCCATCAGCTTCTTCGTCACACAGAAAAACCTGAACAGACAAGTTCCCTTGGCTATTTCCCAAGCAGCAAAGCATCTCTCCTGACCAGAAAACAGGATCTGCTCACCTGCTAGGTGTGGAATAGACCCTATATGAATAATCAGGCTCACTGACTCAATAAACTGGTCCTTATCTACATCCCCAAATCTCTCATGTATAACATAAGGCCTCCGCAAACCAACCAAGGGATAAAACAATCTGAGAAAATAGAACGGAAATATTTCTATACCAGATGAAGGAGGAATGCCTTTTAATTCTCCTGCCAATACTCTACACTTAAAATAAAGAACTAGTTCGTAATAGAACCGACAGGTCTCAAAATATGCTATGAAAATATGAGACTTGTGAAGCATGTGGGCTGGGATGTAACACACAAAGTTCTGCCCACAGGAACTGAAAATAAATTTGGAGACGCTCTTAAAGAATAAAATTCCATTAATTATATGGAGCATGTTACTAACTTCAGAATATTACAGTTAATTAATGTATCTTTAAAGAAAAAAGTGGCTTAAGATAGGCAATTTACAGACATAATGCTGCCTACACAGGCATGTTAATACACTGAGGAGATGGTTCAAAAAACTAAGCTGCTATAAACATACCCTTATTAAATTGCATGTAAGTATCTACTCTGATTATACCAAAACAAAGTTGCAATTACAGGAGAGTAATGTTATCACCATTTTTACATTACTAGTGGTCAGTATATTAGGTAACAAATGAAAAGACAGAAATATAGTCCCCCTCCTGGACTCCAAGTGCATCTGATCCCTCAGCATGTTCCTCAACTCACATCAGGACACAAGATGCAATCAAAACTAGGTATTTCCCACTTTACTGGATCAGTACCTTAAATACCTTATGAATTCTTTTTAAGCTACTAGAAAGTGTAATTCAACAGCAAATACATAAACATTCTGTCCCTTTATACACGTTGCATTTGGACACAGCTTTCACAGCATGCAATAATTTCAGGCAGAACACTGTCATAACTCATCTGTAAGGCCCACAGAAGACAATTACTGCAAAAAGCACATGAGTGTTTGCACAATGTGAACACACACCATCAGAGACAAGACTATTTTATTACTAGACTCACTTTTAAAATTACATCATTATTCTGAACGTTGCCTTCATTGCAGACCTATGTAGCAATACTGTACCCTTAAAAATCTATATTAGGCTGGCATTAAGCCAGCTTCAACTACAGTGCAGATTCAGAGGTGGTCACCCAGTTTTTTCTGATCTAAAAATTACTAATCTGAACTTCTGTTTCTCTATTCAGAGGAAAAAAAAACAAGAACCAAAACAAAGATACATGTAAAACTTTCAAAGGACTCCTATTTACAATACAGTTTCACACAGGTAATGATGCAATTTGCACTGCATGTGTACTGTACTACGTACAAAATATTACTGACTCACCCTCCTTCACTTTCCGCCTCCTCAGAGCTGGTAGTTTCTGCTGCACCAGAAGCTGTCTCAGCTTTTCTCCGCTTCGTTGCTCTGTGCGATGGGCTTACTCTCTGAACATCTCCCTTTCCTTGAAGCTCCTTGCGAACAAGCTCTTCAAGCTTCGGAATAGCTTCTTTCAGAAATTTTACCTCTCTCTTCAGTTCATCCACGCTCACTAGCAAGTCATTCAATTTTTCTAGTATCTGCAGTTGCCTTCCATATAAAACCATTACTGCTCCTTGCTCATTTGGAGCTTCATTTTGCAAGCCCACAGAATTAAGCCTGTTACTTGCATCTAGGAGAGCAGGTATATGCACAGATGCACCAGGTTTTCGGATCTTACGGTACCAAATCACCATCAGGCTTATGCCAGCAGTCCCTGCCATTATGCCCAGTATTAGTCCTTTATTTTCGAAGTGAGACATTTCTGCACTCTCCTAAAATTGTGAGACAACAACAACAGTCGGAGTTAAAGATGTTTTCCCTACGCTACCCATCACCGAAGTGTAAGGCTGGAGTAACTGGCGCGCACTGCAGACACAAAGTTACACTACAACACCAGCAAATTCTGCAGTAGAAGGTGCAATGTGCTGCCACAGCAAACCGGGCTCGGATACGGGTTTAGGGAGTTCAGGGGAGCGGGGGGCAGACGCCCCTGCACCGGCACGTGCAGAAGACCCCAGCCTTCACTTTGAACGTTCCTCGCATCTCAGGGTTTTGTCGTTTTAACGTCAGAAACTTAGGACCGGATTTTCCGCAGCTGCACAGCGGCGGAAGCCCGGCTGCCAGGCCGTAGGGCTGCCAGGGCCCTCACCGGCCTTCCGAGGGGTGTCCCGCCGCCGCCCCAGCCCCACAGCGCCGAAGGGTCACCTCCCCGAGGGGACCGCCCGCCCCGGCGCGGGTCGCGGTCGGCGGCAGCGCCGGCTCCGGGCCCAGCACCGCCCCGTTACGTACCAGCGGGCAGGTCCGGGAGCGAGTCCAGCCGAAACTCGGTACTGCTCGGCCCCGCAGCTCTCCCGCCACTGCACAGGGGGCGGTGGCGGCGGGGCCGCCCCAGGGCGGTGATACCCGGGATCGAGGGGGACGGGTCGGGGCCACGGCCGCAGCAACAGCCGGGCGAACGGGCTGCGGAGGCACTGAGCTGGGCAGGCCCTCCTAGCCCCAGAGTGGGCGGGTCTGCGGGCTATGAGCCGGGGCGGATCGCAGCTCTGGGAATCACGCCAGGCGGTGCTTCAGACATGGCTCGGACACTCTACTCAGGTGTAGGCGCTCCTGCTCGTGTTTCTCTTCAGTCTGTCGACAGTTGTTTCACTCATTTAAGCTTTGCTACTTCTAGGCTCCAGAGAAACAGTATTTCCACAGCATCAGAGGAGAGCTGAAGCTGCAAAATTACGGAGAATCTCTGCCCGTTGCCCAGAAGAGCAGCAGTCTCAAAAGGTTCATTGAAGCTTTAGCCATCTAAGGGCCTAAAGCTGATTTCACCGAACTGCATTATAAATTGCCCAAAGCCATGGAGGAACTCGGGTTAAACAGGGTGCAGGGAATTCCTGCTCCTGCATCTCATCAGGAACATCACTTGTATCAGTGATGCTTACAAGACCTTCTTTCTCTCTTAGGACAGTATTTCTTTCTGGATCTGCCTCCAGTGCCTCCTGTTTCCAGCCTTGAGTGGAAGAAGGATCATCACAGACAACCCCCTGTGTTCGTTCATCTTCCTGAAGTCTTCTGGAAGGGTACCAGGATGCACAACATCCTGCCAGAATTTAGAAGTGTGAGAGTTCAAGGAAACCATTACGGAAACCACTGTACCTGTGCAATGAAAGAAACTGCTCTTCAACAGCTGTAATTTTCCTCAGCCATATCACTCGGAAACAAAGAAATATAATGTAGCTCTTAAAAAACTCTACTGATTACCTTAACAAAGGGAACAAAGTGCTGTTAAAAATAAATAAAAAAATAAAGTACTTTAAACAGGTACCAATAGCTCAATAATTTTCAATCTTACTGCAGATTAGCAAATGTAAATCAGTCTAATGTTTCTTTACCTTCAAACAAAGACTTAAAATAACTAACTCTGATAATTAATTCTCCATTAAGAACCTAAGGATGAAACTAGCCTTACATGAACCCAAACTACAACCTGACAGAAAGGCAGAGATTTGTTAGGATGGAAAAATTAATACTGTTTCAGTATTCTACAGTTTTCCTAGTTACAAAAAAAAGTACAACATGTTCATATGTTTATAATTTGAGATTTTTAAATTGAAAATGGAAATCTCTTCAAATTTATGGGAACTTTATTAAAATAAAATTATTTTAGAGAACAAATTTTATTATAAGTAATTGTTTTAAGTTACTTAATCCATCAGTGGTTTAAAATGGAACAGGACTACATGAATCTCCATGCTGATGGTATTTCAGATGTTCAGGAACAGTAATAAAAATTTGTCAGAGAACCTTTATTTTTATTTTCTCTTTTCTGTACCATTTGCTAAAATCTTTCTATAGGCTGATTACAACAGGAAAGGATTTTAAAAAAAGAATTAATCAGAGGGCAGACACAGCACAAAGCTGAAACAAAAGATGACGGATGTAAAAGCCTAAGTGAGTTTTTTCCAAGATATTCCAAAGTGGCTGTCTCAGGCTCCAGGCCTTAGACAAATGGGCCTGTTTTCAAGAATAATGGCCCAGGAGAACTGCATCACAGCTGCCTGGATGCATAGCAATTGTGGAAATCATGTCACCTGTCTCATCCCAAACACCTTACTTACTTTTCACCTGTGGCCATTTTAAGCAGAGCAGTGCAGAAGTACAGAAGCTGTTATATGCATGTAGAAACTGGCCAGAACACAGCAGCTTTCCAAGCTGGGGAACTAAACATGAATTTACCTAGATTTGACACAATTAAGTTGGCCTACATTTGACATACATTCTAAAAAACTGCAAAAAAACCCACCCATTTTTAGAAAAGCACTACTTTTCTGCATGTGGATGTTTTCTTAGTTCAAAAGAGACTTTGTGTACCTGAAGTCCTAAACAACATGTAAGTCCAGACCACCACCCGTTATAAAATGGTTAGCCCTGTGTATTTTTAGTATTCTTAGCGTATTTTTAGCTTTACTTCCCAAGAAGACAAAGCTTACATCCCCAGTCTGATCATGTGCTGTCCTTCCATCAGGCGATACCACAACACCTTCTCCACCCAGTAGTTCCTGAACCTGTAGCTTAATTTTATCCAATTTTAACAGAAGAAAGATGTCAAGGTACCAAAGTTCTGACAAGTTTTGTGAAGGTCAGCAGCTCCAGGGTGGTAAGACCCTGTGAATACCCTGCCTCCCTCCACCCCTGGCCCCAGGCAGATTTTCGGGGGTGAGCTCAGCACAGCAGAGCTGCAACACTGGCACACCTGAAGGCACCAGCCTTCTTGCAGCACTATTTGTGTGAAACCAGGCCACATCATTTAACTGGTCTTTTGGGAAATTTTGAACTTGGACAGTATTTTTGGACAGTATTTTTGTGTCATATTAGAAAAGTTAGATTATTGAGCAGTTGTGTTCAATGGAGGAGAGAACCTTTATGCTGTAAGTAACTGATGTGTGCTCTTTCCAGCCAAGAAGTAGCTTAATTTACTGATGTTTTCATTTCTGCATGGAAGGCATTCTTATTTCACAACTGACACAAAACTCTTTAGCTGTAAATTTTCTTTCCTAATATGCTGCTTTTTCTAAATTGCCCTTTCCCTCTCCTCCCCCTCCACCCCTAGAGATTAATCTACTGCTTGGAATGAATACAGAAACTTTTAATGTGTTAGTAACACTTCATGCTTATTACTTCAGCAGTTGTGACTGTAAAATCAAATCTTGTTAATAAATCACCAGATATTGTGAAAGCTTAAATACCTTTGACCAGACTTGCAACCACCTGACAGAAAGCCTAGTTTTCTGTAAAGCTGTACTGAATTATCCTGAATCATTTGCTATAAAATTAAACAAAATTATACTTTACCTGAAAGGGACAAGAAGCATTCACTGTCAAACTTACCAATATTCTCTGCTGTTCTTGCCCTGAACAATCATCCAGTGCCCTTAGTGAAGAAATAATAAATTGGAGTTAAAAGGAGATGGGTAATGCCATACTGATCTTTTCTGTTTTTTTCAAATGAAGATATACTGCTTAGCATAGTTCCCAGAGATGTTATTGGAACTGCCACTGTCTTTATGTCTGTGTGTGCAAGTGTAACTGTACTTCTGCATCCTCTCCAATATTTTTTCAATATTTGGCCAACCTCAGTCAAACTCAACAGAGAAGCTAATTTCTGCCAAGTTTCTTTGAACTAGTTGATCTTTTAAAGGATAAAGCCCTGAATTAGTGCCTCCACTATGGGGAATATTGCTCACTCCTTGTTTCACAGCTGAGAATCCACACAGGAGAAAAGCATTTTGCCAGGACAGGGAAAGCTAAAACAGAGCTTACATTTTATTGAATGAGAGGGAATTGAACTACAAGATATAAACTGATAGGAAAGCTGGCTTCATTAGTTCAGCTGCACACACAATCATCTGTTTGTTTATTTATTGCATTGATTTATAGGATCCTGTGCTACAATTTCAGCTAAGTACAAATGGTCACTGCTGACATGGCATTTAAAAATCAAAAATAAAAAAATCATGTACACGCTGTTCCTACTTCTTTGGGTTTGTCTTCTTCTCACCAGGAAGCTCAAGGACATTATCAAGATATATTTATGCAAGCTGTGTTAATTTTTTAGGCCTTGGTATATGAGTCAATTTCCTTGATGTAAGAGATGAGAGTTGGCAGCCCAAAAGAGTTTGTGTATGTTGTGTTGACAACTCAAGGCTACGTTAGACGTAATCCCACAGCTCTGTCTGATTTCTTCTCAAACAGAATTGGTCCTGGGAGTGCCTGGGTATACTCCAAAGGGGAAAAAATATATTGATAGTCAGAAAAAACCATAACAGTGTGTTAATAAATGTAGCTTTTGTATATTTTACCTACATATGTGTATATTCCTTGGGAGTCTAAACTTAAAAAGTCAAACTTTTTATAAATCTGTGTGTGTACACATGCATTCCACATCACCCAATGTATTTTCTTCTATTTAATGATTTATTATATAATAATAATTTTTTTTTCAGTTTCCCTATCAATATGCTATTTCAGAGCATATTAAAGTCTTTTAAAGAGTTTCACCATTTCCATCTGCAAATGGCAGAGTGCCCCTTTCTGAGCTCCACAGATTGGTCCCTCCAGTAAGCATTGCCCAATACATGGCCCTAGGATGTCTGCAATTTCACATTAAAGAATACTTTTGTCTGGGTAACATGGTGTGCTCTTCCATCATTTCTGCCTCTGTTCTGTACTAGCACTTGTGAGCATATAGAAAATTTCCCTTCTGACTTCAACTTTCCATCTAGATCCCTAAGGCTATGTGTACGTCAGCAAGCAGTGGAGACCAAGAGGCATGCATCTGCAGGCAAAACCAGTGGTGCTGCAGCCATGACATCCATGCTGTGCCCTGTGTTAAGTTTGACTGATCTGCTATCTGCCACGATCTGCGTGCCCTTGTGTGGCTGCAGTGCCTCGAGCGTACCTCTGCAATGGATCTTCCCAAGGTGCAACTCATGTGCCCCAAGCCTGGCCCATGTGGTGACGCAAAGCTTGCCAAGCTGGGATGATTAGGAGATTTGCCTCTGAAATCCGCACCTAACCCAACCATTACTCTATACACACATATTTACACTAGGAGGTTTTGATGTAGGTTACACAATTATTCAATAGGACAGGGCAGGAGGTCACCTCCCCCTGGCAGTTACTGTGCATTGGCAAAGGGATTCCTCCTTCACTGCAGGGTTATTTTTGGACAATGACAATTGATAAATACAGCAAAAAGCATGAGGAAAGGTGGTGAAACCAGGAGAGACAAGGGGAAGCAAGAAGAAACTCCTATCAGTTACAGGATTTTTGCTGTATAAAATAACAAGGCAGGATTTCTACTGCCTTATTATTTTATACAGCAAAATACTGGTAGAGGGATATTCAGGGGGGCACACACCCACACACATCCCCACAAGTATACTTATACACACAGCATTTTAGCTTTGCAGATTGTTTCACATCCCCCAATGTGCTTTTTCAGCAGGTGACAGGTCTCTTAAAGTGAAATGTAAATGTAGATGTTATTATTTTAATTACTGTTCACACCCAGTCCTGGTGTTTTAGAAGCTTTTCCTCCAATTTTGAGATGCAGATTCCTGAAGACTAAAGTAAATATACCAGGCAGCCTTTCTGAATTTTGGAGAGATGGGCTCACAAGCCTCTTGCTCATTCATAATTGTAATGCTGCTACCTTGTGGGAAAAGAAGGCCGCAGCAACTTCAATACGAAGTCAGCCCTCTTGTAAAAGAGGGTATTAACATCAATTGTCAAGAATAGTAATGATCCACTTTCAAATTTTTGCATGTTTTGTTGTGTTGACTTATTGGTTTTCTGATT
This sequence comes from Psittacus erithacus, assembly GCA_009867235.2. Taxonomy (NCBI): domain Eukaryota; kingdom Metazoa; phylum Chordata; class Aves; order Psittaciformes; family Psittacidae; genus Psittacus; species Psittacus erithacus. The sequence goes on along the minus strand of WYDI02024579.1, from coordinate 10,563 downwards.
TAGAAATATTTCAGCCAGCCTGTGTTAGTGCGATTAAACCTGTAGGTTATATGGGGAATCATTATTCAGTGTGGTCCAGATTGAGATTTGGGCTTTTTGACTGCCTAGAACTTTGTATTTTAGCAGAAGCAACAAAATCCCTCCCAGTACATTCTAGAGTATAAGCAGTACTGTTTGCGAAAGCAGTGAAAATGTTTCTTCTATTGCCACTTATTATTGACTCAGTACATAGTTTCAAAAATCTAAATCTGATGAACAGTTAGAAAAACAGCTCAGGCAACATTACAATATTCTCTTAAACAGATTTTTGGCCGAAGTAGTTATTTTAGAAGCATTTTCTTTGGCATGTGCTTTTATATTCAGACTGAAATACCAGCTGTTTCTGAGAACAAGAGAGCAAGAGTCCAGTCTTAAGAAGAAATTGTGCTAAGAATTGGAACATGTTTTTATTTTCTTGTTTTGTTTTCCAGTTTTCAAATGCACATGGAAATACAGGTTTATATGTCAACAAGCACGTAAAGTACTATTGCATATGGATGTAATCCACTTTCACAAGTTATTAAACAGTTTTGCCAGATCATCCATGTTCATAAAGGAAGTACTTTGTGCTTTACCCAATAGCCTTGGATTGGGAAAGTGGGATTTAAGCAAGTAAAAAACCTAGGAAAGTTAGAAACAGAAATGAAAGAGCTTGCCCCAGAACCAGCAAAATGGAAATAATGTCAAAGCAATTTTATTGTTTTCATTTCAGTGGGATTGTGTCTGTCACTTTTAAAATCAAATTGGGGTGTAAAGGTTGGTTTGGTCTTACATTTACTTCAAAGGCAAGAAAACAATTTACAGAAGTATGATAATAGCAAAAAATGGTCTGTCTTCCACATGCAAACCAATCCTTTTTGATACTTCCATTAAAAAAAAAAAATTAAAATTAAATGCTTTAAAGGAGTCTCTAAATCTGCATTCCTCCCACAACTGAAAATCCGACTGAGTGAGAATTCTGAAGTAAGAATTAAATCTAGCACTACACTGAACAAGTCTGATACACATCAAGAGTTACTCTAAAGTGACAACAGTGTGTGGGGCAGCAGTGATGTAGATCAGGTAGCAATTTCACTATTTTGCATTAGATCATGTTCCAAAAATACAGAAATAATGCTAAAAAGGAAGCTTATTTTTTAATTTACTGCACTGTTCTCCCAAATCAGGGCGTGAATGGAATTTCCAAGTGTTCAAAAACCGTGTAGATGAGGCCCTCAGTGACATGGTTTAGTGGGGGACCTGGCAGTCCTGGGGTAATGGCTGGACTTGATGGTCTTAAAAAGTCCTTTCCAACCTAGCTGATGCTATGATTGTGCCATACATACTGTAGGTGCTTCCAGCGCAGGAATACGGCGCCCTCCATCCTTCCTCAGGTGCCCGAGTCTCTTCCCACACACCACAGGCTCTCGGAAGCTCTCTGTGCCCGAGCAGGCCCTCCCCGCGCTGACAAGGCCGCCAGGCCGCCTGGAAGCTACGCGGCGGTCACCTGAGGTAAATCCCCTCCCGCCTCCCCTCGCAGGCGCTGAGGACGCCGATGCGCCTCAGCGGCCCCACTTGGTGGCGCGCGAGTGCCGCCGCGCAGCTGCGGGCGGCCCGGGGAAGGGGCAGAGCGGCGGCAGTAGGCGCTCTCCCTCAGGGGGCCCTCGGGCCAGCGGGAGGTGTCCGCAGCCCAGGGGCCTGCGTCGCCGGCTGAGGCCGGTGCGAGCAGCTCCGCTGTGCAGGGTCGTCTTCATGGCTGCGGCGGTGCGCGGGGGTGTCCGTTCTGCTGGAGGCGAGAGGAGCCGGTGATGAGCCTGGAAACGAGCCTGTTGGTATTGAAGGAAAAGTCCGCACACACACACACCCCCTTCGCTGGTGTTCTCACTTGAGCGGGAGTTTTGCGGTGCGTTTCGGGGACAAAGAGCAGCGCAACGTGCCCGGAGTTCCTGCACTCCAGGGGTGATCAGGAATCGTCACGCCAGTCTCCTCGTGTGAGACCCTTGGTTACATCCGACCGGGCTGGGCTGGGATACCCATCTGTCGTGTCTTGTGTCCCGCTGCAGGTCCATCTGTGAAGGGCAGGGAGGGATGGAGCCAGTAGCCACTGATCACTTTGGGAGTACCTTGGGTGAATGTAGGAGCCTGACTTAAAAAACAAATTTGCCTTAGGAGACTGAGATATGAACAGACATGTTAGTCGCTGGTTTTCGCTGGTTTTCACTATTTTTGTCTAAGAAGAGGTAAGCGACAGAAAATAGATGGTCTGAAGTCTGGAAAAAAGGGAGGTAATGAGGAAAGAGCATCAGTAGGAAATGAAGCTGCCCGGACAACAGCCTGCTGCCATCCTGAGTGCATGCTTTCACACCCTCCCTTGCATCAAATCCAGTGCTCACGAGGTCACTCGACTCACTAACTTGGCTGAAAACCACTTATTTGTTGAGTGAGTTTTCTGCCAGGTTGGTGGGTTGAATCCGCTCCAGGCAAAGCCCAGTGTGAGGGAAAAAAGGCAGGAACACATGGCCAAGAGCTGAATTAAAAAGGTGGTGGATTTGACTCATCTCATGGAAGTGCACCTTGAGGGCACGCCACTAACTGGGACTATTGTAGTAGAAAAGGTAAGAGATACAAATGAAGAAAGGAAAGACCACATGTAACTGCTTATGTGCTGTACCTGTGTCTGAGGGGAATAACACATCTCTCAGGACCAGTTAAGAGAGTAGCAGAGATCTTTGTAGTGTTCATTCTTGGTTTTAGATTAGATCAGAATGAAAGTAATTCTGCTGGTGTGGCTCTGTGTAAGCTGACCCTTAATGAGAAAGACCCAGTTCTCAGGTTATGTCCTTTGAATCTTAGGGGAAAAAAAAATCAAAGAGATATGGAAGCAATAGAAATGACACTCAGAAGACAAGTGGAATAATCACAAGTAAAAAAAAATGGAAGTGAAAGCAAAGAAGAAATAAAAGAAGGGGGAGAAAGTCTATAAAAATTTAAATGCCAAGAAGAGCTTGTTTCTGCAACAAAGGTGACCATGATCTGGATTCCTTCCTTCTGAATTTAAGGGTGCAACCAGGGTCCAGAGGTATAGACTTCCTGTAACTTCTGTGAACAGAAAGGCTCCTTCAAAGGGGAACGGATCTTCAAGCTGCGTAACAGCAGTTGTCCATCTGCTGCAGGCTGTAGACTGCTGAGCTTTGCTCCTATGTGCATATGATGTTATACCGACCTCTGCCTGTTGCAAGACATGTTTGACACAGAAATTATGAGAGACAGATATTGCATTGTATTATATGGGAGGACAGCCCATGTGACCATCACTATCTCTTTTGTCTTAAAAAGGGTGACTTTAGTTTTGGCCTTTGGCAAGATGTCCTGCAAACTATTTTGAGCTGAAACTGGAGGATGAGCAGAAAATCATGAAGCTGTAAGAGCTGCCCTGCTTATCTTGGCTGCCTTCTCCTGAATAGTTGTACTGAACAGCAGCCTGGTGCAGCAGAGGAGCTTGACCTGTATTTCTAAACAAACATGGGCTTCTCAGTGCATTTTTTTCTTATCTGCATCTTCTTTTTTTTTTTGTACTTTATTCCTTTGAGACAATGGCAGTCTTTATTTGTGCTGGCTCTAAGACCATAATCAGTGTTTAACAGTAAAGCATAATAAAAATAAAACAGTAAAGCATAATAAAAATAAAACAGTGAAGCATAATAAAAATTATCTCAAACAGCATCATTATAGGCACTTCAGTTTAAAAAGTCAAGTTACTGCTTAGATTCTAGTCCATTTTCATTGTTATATGAACTTCTAAACATCATAAGAAGGTGAAAAAACCGCACTAAGCACAAGCTTCATATTTTCATCATGTTTCACTTTCTTACATGGAAAAGAGCAGTATATGAAGAGTTGCAACGTAAAGAAATAATAATCATTTATTTGTTGCTTAAGCTGAGCCAGTAAACTCACAGTAACACTTCAACAGTATTACTCATCAGGAGCAATGTCCCAATTCATTTGAAGAGTCCAGCTTCAGTGGTAGTAGTTTTGGACCCAGTAATTTTGGTTGTTATGCATACTTCAGATAGATGCTATTGTCCAGCTTGGCTATAAATGCATTTAGTCAGCTAAGGTGACAAGTGCATGTTATTAAACAGCTAGATGTTTAATAAAAAAGCATGTATTTCTTTGTGGGGGGGAAAAGAATAGCAGGAGAAATCACTTTCCTTTTTCTCAAATTCAAAGAATATTGACCAGGACGAAGACTCTAATAAGAAGCGGAACTTTTGATCAGAGGACTACAGTGTTGCATAAAACCCTTCAAAGTCCCTGGAAATGCATGTGCACTGTTTGGAAGTTATACTAGAGTGAATATGCATACGTAATTCTGGAGGGAATATCTGACATTCCTGAAGTGTATTCATGGTTGGGTTGTGACAGCCAGAACTGCAGACCTGCCATAATCCCAGGTCTCTCAAGGCCCTGCACCTTCCCTGGGCAGTGTGAGGCTGCTTGGGCAATTTTTGGCTTCCTTATTTGAAGCATCAGTAGTAACACAGAGCAGAGCTGGCTGGAAATTTCTGACAAAAAAAATTCTCCATTGGGAAAAAAAAAAAACCCAAACCAAACCCAAACTGTAATTGACAGGCTGCTGAGCAGCACGTTGGCAGTGACAGAAGCCAGGCAATATCCCAGGCTGCCTGCTTCCCCTGCAGGCTTACTTGGCTTTCTCTGTCAGCAGTTTGCATGCTTTCTGGGCTTCTTGACAGCTCAATAGGGAAGCTATCATGCATCAGGGAGCCTGTGGACCTGAGTGGTGGAGCCAGGATCAAGCCCACATTTCCACTGCAATCCCACTTTGGATAGATAGTCTTTTCCAGAAGTGTGGAAGAAAAATTCTGGTTCTTCAGGGCTGCAGTGAAGGGAAGAGCTGTAAGTTTCCTGTTCCAGAGCACCTCAAGTAATGCCAACAGCAGAAGAAGCATCCATCCTTCTCCAGCCCTGACGCAGCAGCAAGGATAAGGTGCTCTAAGGAAAAAGAGGCATCCCATCTTTCCTTTTTGAGATTCTGTGGCAGAAGGGACCTATCAACTTTTAATCACTTCATCAGCTACATGGGGCTGTTGCTGCTTTTCCACTCCTGGCACATAACATTTTCCATGGGGATACAGTTAGTAGACATTTAACCTAGACCAGTGAGTGAGGGGAGGAAACACAGAAGACCATTCATAGTTCCCAATTACTGTTCTTAGTCTGAGAAAGACACTAGTGCACCCTGGTTGCTAGCACAGTAATGCTGAGGTTCTGTTTGAAACTCTCTAACTGCTAAGCATCTAGTTTTTAAGCAGGCAGTGAAATATTCAGCAACTGTTTGGCATGACTATTTTTAGGCTCTCTACCTGTCAGTAGCCATTCTTTGGTATAGCTCTGTATATTTTCTTTACAATAAATGCAACATTATAGATTAGCCAGGCAACACATGGTGATTCTGCTTCTCTTCAGTGTAGATTAGAAACCAGTATACAGCAAATTTCACTTAAGATCAAAACGCCTTGTGCCATGTAGACTTCAGAACAGCTCAAACCCTGAAGTCTTTACCTAGGTCCTGATTAAACAAACCACACAAGCATAAATCTAACATTGTGACTTGCTGAATCTAGGTCCCAAGTCTTGCTCAAGCAAACTATTCAGGGAAGTTAAAACTGGGCTGCAGCTTTTAACCTGTTGTTTCCATTCAGAATCCTTACATCTCTGAATAAAGCCTTTTTATGACTTTCTTTTTTCATATCTTTTAGTTCTCTTCACTTTTTTACAGTCATCTGTGATTTATTTTCCCAGCTAGAGGTATATGTAGAACAAAGTAGAGCAGGACAGCCTTGTAAGACATCTGGTCTAGAGGCAGAATTAAACTTGTCACAACTAAGTAATTCGTTATAAAATGGTGAAAACCATTAATCTTCCACTAGTTCCATTTTAGGCTGTGGAAAGAGAGATGATTTTTTTGTATTTTTTTTTTAATGTGAATTCTGTACACAATACCAGAATGTTGAACATGTATTTGCTTCTTTGTAAGCAAGTCCAAGCTTCTGGCTATGGTCCAGCAGACATTTTTCTTTTTTCCATTAAGGCAATCTCCTACAGTTTACCAGGGGAGGATGAAACTCCTCAAGCTGTTTTATAAACATTCATCACTGCAGTCATGCTCCTAATAACAAGAACAGCAGAGTCTACACTGGGTGTAGACGGACTCTACAGAATCAGGACTGAGCCAGGAAAACCAAAGACCAACTAAGCCACTGTGAAAAGATTAAACAAGACAATTTTCCATCACTAAGAGTGTTGAGGCTCAGTGGAAGTAGGAAAACCCGCATTCTGTCACTCCAAACACAAGAAAAAGTGATACTCAGATGTCAAAGGAAAGAGTCTAAGAAAGGATTCTTTTTGCACTCTTGAAAGTCTTGCTTATTCCCTGTAGCAGTGCCTGACGGAGACAACCTGCAAGTACTTCAAAGCCACACAGTCTGTATTTGCTTCCCTGGATGACCTTTTAAACAGTTCTAAGGGATCTCCCTTGCTCAAGTTCCTTCCTCTTGAATAAAGTCTCTAGAGATGACAGCTCTAAATCAGAGTCCTGTTGAGACCATGGCTCCCAATGGGCAGCACAGTTTTTAACTTGGCCTGCGTTTCACCATGGGACTGAAAATGGGCAGTGCTAACAGCAGTGCCTCAGGCTTCTGGTCAGGGAGACTCATTATCAGCTCACCTTCCTGTCTTTCTTTTCTGCTGCAATTTACTCCCTTCTCTGCCAGTCTCCCTAATTAGTGCAGAGGATTTGTTTGTGTATAGCCTTAATAAATTGTAATCACCTTAGATATAGCAGTTCCCCAGGCTCCAACCTTTTGCTCTCCAGCCATGTCTCGTGCCAAGTACTGGGTGGGAGGACTGGGCAAGGATTTCCTATGTACTGCCATCACCAGCAGCAGAGAACTCAGACTTCCCTTCCTCATTTAGGCCTGTACTAAGGGCTACAACCATTAATGAATTATTTCCTTTATGAAAGCATTTCACAAAATTCAAAAGGAAGAAATCCAGAAAGTGATCAAAAACCTGAAAAAAATACTACAGAACTTCTAAGGCATTTTAAAGGAAAATTGAAACTTCTAAGGGTCTGTGCTTTTGTGTCAAAACCTATGCAACTTCATGGAAAGCATATTTTTCTAGAAAAACAGTAATTTATAGGAGACTCCAGAAAGGTTTCTGAAATTGCTGATCGCAAGAAGCTGATGGGGTGGGATTTCCTGGACACACTGTGAGTGTATGAATACTCACCTCTCTACCACTGCTGGCTGCATCTGGTTTTCAGAGTTACATATTCTGTAGTGTTGCTGTCAGGTTTCTGGTGTGTGAATCTAGTGAAGCTGGGAGCCCCACTGGGCTGTAACTTATGCAGAAGGCTGCACTGAGTCCTGGCAAGCCCAGGCTCTGGAATTTAATGGTGCAGCAGAAGGAAACATGCCAATACATCTACCTGAACTACTATTCCTTCAACACATTCCTTTCTGGTGTTTCTTGGCTTGCTGCTTGATCCCTCAGCTCTAGAACAGAAAAAAAACCCCAAACCTAGTGTTTGAAGTTCCATTTCTCACAATCCTTTGTGTAACATATGTGGCAAAATTACCCCAGATTGCTATAGCAAAGCAAAACCTGAGAAACAATTTTCTTTTCCTATTTAGTTAATACTCAAGAGTCGCAAATATGTGAAAATCAGAAGTGCATCTTTAGGCATTTAGGTTTTCAACTTTTTTTTAAGATATTGCAAATTAAGACATTGAGTAGGTTGCCTTTAAAGCAGTCTTAATTAGAAAAGGTTTTTTAGACTGACACTACAAATAAAAATCCCACCAACTGCAGCAGTTCCAAAACAGAGACCTACTTCTTCTCCCCAGTGAGTTTCCATTTATGTGGCTGTTTAAAGTAGATTACACACAACTAGTGTGAAATTGTGGTCCTATGGAAACAGAGGAACTTAGCGCAGGAAAAGATTCGACATATAGCTGGTGAAGTACTATGGAGGTTATCTAATTTGTGTTTTCATAGTTAACATATGTAGAAGATTACAATCTCTGCTACAGAAAATAGAGAGTATTCTCTGTTTGCCTGCTTGCTCTGTCACAAGAAAACAGTCTGGGTTAGTTGGACATGCAAGTCAGTCATGTCAGTCCATACGAAATCGCAGGCACGTTTCCTGGAAATGACAGAATATTTTTGTAAACTGTGGGGTATTTCAAATTCAAAGTGTATGGAATTATTGCGTATTTGTAATTCTTTTAGTGACTATCACAGCCATCAAAGGTTTTTTCCAACAGAAATAATGTTCAGGGTGAATATTTCTTAGCTGGATGCTAGCTATATATTGAGCAGCAAGTTTTAACAGGGTGGCAGTCACAGCACAGTGGTTGGTCTGCACAACATGATGCTGTCCCTATTGTGCATTCCATATAAACATTAGCTCTGCAAGGAAAGAGGAATTTGGAAGTAATTTTGCCCTATATATTCGTGGGCTGTTTCCATTTGTCTTGACCAGACAAATAAAAGCAAGAATCTTATTACTATTCAGCTTATGATTGCCACTGCTAACTTCTACTATTGCACAGTTTCATAGTAAGATACTTTTACATATATAAAATTCCAGCTCTTTGTTGTTCTTTTCCATAAAGCTGATATTTCTTCCAACTATCCAAAGTGTCCGAATGACTGTAATATGTCATAAAATTTGAGTCACAATTCCCTATGTTTCATGGTGCCATTTGATGTAACAGAGTCCTTAGACTCCTGTTGGAGTGAAAGAAGTCGTTTCACTGTTTTAGCAAGCCTTGGCTCAGACTTCAGCTTGCTCAGTGCACTATAGTGGGAGGTCAGTGACTCTTCTAGACTTCACCCTCTCTTCCTTTTGGGCAGCTAATTAATTTATAAGGCCTTAGAATCTCAAAAATTATCTTAGGAGAGATTTTGGGGATTTTTGTTTGTTTTAGAGGCTGGCATTGGAATATGGGCTGTTCATAGACTAAGACCCTCATGTTTATAGGCCTCTTGAGAAAATGGAATCACAAGCCTTCAATAAAACCTAATCAGCATTTTAAATTACTCACAGACATAAGAGTTTAACTAAACACAGAAAATACCCCGGTGCTCCACCCCACAGGGTCTTATCACAGTCAACTTGGCTTCTATACTACAAAAACATCCTCAGCTCTTCAAATATGCCAGTAAACTTCCCCGGAGAGGCAGGCTTCAGCAAATAAAGCCCTCCACTCATGCTACATCGCCAGTGTTTGCTTGTTAGCCTTTGAATGAAAGAGTCAAAAATCTCTCCACTGAACCAACAAGCTGCTACAGGAGCTTAAACTGCTCCTTAAAAGCATGGGAAAGTAAAGCAGTTGAAACCGTAAAGACAGGATTTGGGACAAGGTGATGTCACAGCCTAGCATCCAGCGTTTTTTAATACACAAACAGGAAAGCATTCAAACTCCAGAATTCTTCTAGCAGCCAAGCAGTTCTGCTGTAACATGGATGTCACTGGGGAGTTTTTAATAAACTTGCTATACTGAGCCAACCTGAGGTCTTTAGAGGGTTACGGGAGAAGTGGAATATGCACATTGGGGATCTAAACCAAGCCAGTGCTGATGCTTTCACCATACAAGGCTTCCACTTGCTATCACATATAAAGGAGGTTGTATATTGTTTTAATTCTTTTTAAAAGTTCACATAGATTCTCCAGACAATTGTATTATACATGTAGATATACAGAATAAAAAGCTTCAATGATGGATATCACATGATAGCATCAATAACCAGAATAAAAGAAATTGGTCCCTAAGGTAATATACTATTTTTCTTTGAATAAGTGTAAGCTGAAGAAAGTAGTATGTTACTAGCCCCTCCTTCTGAGGTGATAAAAAGGCGGTTAAATACATCTACAGTGTAATGATGTTCAGATGGGATACTGGGAAACAGAACTGGTCAGGAATGAGCAATTAGTTCAAAGAAAGGAAACATAAAAATTAAGTTAGAAACATAGAGAACATTTTAAAAACTGTATTTGCTTTCTGTAAAGTAACTTGAGAAAAAAATAAAGACAGCAGCTCTTGAATTTCTAACAAAATGTAAGAGCAAATGCATACCTGCTATGAGATGCTGAGAAAAATCAATTTATGTCAGTAGCAACAAATTAATTAACGCTTTTGGGGAAGGAGAGCTCTCAGGCTCTCTTGAGACTCGAACTTCTGAGTAGAGATACGCTGTGCTCAGCATTCTCTCCTCTCAACTCACATCCTATACTGGCCATGACAGAAATGACATTCTGCCACTATTCTTTGCTAACAAGTAATAAAAAAATTGCTTGAAAATGACATCAATTTCACCTTTGGTTTGAACTGCAGATATGTCTGCTATTTATCTCCACAGTAGATGATTTGAGAGTGTGTTGTGGTTTAAGCTTAGTCGTAAATTAGACAAAGCATGTAGCCTGCTTGTTTTCCCCCCACAACCTGTCCTTCC